>CAKNYM010028852.1:215-25704 GCA_932195095.1 Andricus curvator | reverse complement strand
CTAAGCCTTTAACAATAAGCCACTCTGAGTTCAACTTAGCTGCCATAAATTCTTCAGGATCGGAGAAAAGCTGCTGTTGGACTGAAATTTTTCATTTTCACTCATTTTCGTAATCGCTTCAAAACTATAATTTAAAAAATAATGAACATTTTTTTTTCACAAATCTGTTCTCAATATTCTCATAAATGCTTCTTGAAAATTTCACGTTAAAAAATCATATCAAAGGCTCGCTACGAGTCTACAAATATTGTAATTTTAGACAACTTTCAAGGTGTCTCAAATTTTTTTATAACTTTGTTCGTGTATTAAAATTTGACAAAATGCATCTTTACTGAGAAGAGAACAAGTTTATAAAAGGGCAAATAAATTGACTTGTAATTTCTTGAACAAAATCAAGGAAGTAAAAAAAGTATACGTTTTACGTGTTAAACTCCATAAGACACAAAAATTGATTTACAAAGTACTAAAAATCATTTCATTCCAAAATAAAAAAATATGCATTTATTTGTTTCTACGAGAGAACAATTTGGCGTCGACGCTGGTCGAAAATTCCAAAATGTGTATTTTTGGGCCACCCTAATGTATATATATATATATATAACACAGAGGCTGCTTAACCTGTATATTTATATACAGTGAAGTCTCGCCTATCTCTTATTTTTTATCAAGCGACGTTCATTTGAAATCGACCTTGTAATTCCTACAACTGCTGGCCCACGCAATTTCTCAGCTCAAGGGGCGAGAGATGGTTGCGACTCCGCCTGGGAATACCCGCAGTGCGCGAGTACTCACTCCAGTATATTGCGCAATATTATGCATTCCAATTGGAAACGGTTCAGACGGTTCCGACTTGCGCAGTTGAAACTGTCGCGGTCCGTTAGCGCATTTCCGTATCATGCATGTCAGTGTTTTCCAGTGTTTTTGTTGACGCACGAGTTGAAAAATATAAAATTTCCTTGAAATAGTACAATTTGCCAACTAAAAATCAATATAATAGAATCAAAAAGCGAATCAAATATTTCGCGACAAGTTTTTGGAGAAAATATTCTAAGCCTAAAAGTTATAAAGGTCTGAATAATATTTTCAAAATGTATCATGCTAGGATAGGTGGAAATGTCATCCGTTAGGAAGGTTACCACATGGGACTACATGACGTCATGCTTAAATACTCAATTCAAGACTTCCTCCTGTTCGGGCCTCTTTTTTTTTAATTGGTCAGCCACTGACGTGGAGGAGAGTGTACAGGGACCATGGTGGGTGGTGACGGAACTGCACAATTTGAAATAGCCGTGTATGGGGGACATGAAATAGGGGAGACATCACTGTATATATATATATATATATATATATATATATATATATATATATATATAATATATTAGTAATTATCTCACAAGACTATGGCCGTCAAATTTATCTTTCTGAGATACTTATATTTGAAAATTCAGTATGTATGTACAAAATTCGATAAAGCTGATATCAGAACTGATATAATGTTTTACGCCGCTGTGCAGGGAAAAATAAGTTTTTTGAATTTTATAGAACCAATTCAATACCCGCGAATACAAGCGATTAACTGAACTGACTTTTATATAATGTCCGGTGCATTCAGGATAAAATGTAGAACTATTCAGGCCTAATTATAAAAAAGTACCGTAATTCTTAAATTCAATATGGAATAAAACAGTTCAATAATTATTGTAAAATAATGTCATAAAAAGATTTTAAAACATGCATAGGAATTAAATTGGATATATTAAGAATTTGTAAATGATTCAGACCCGCCCGGTATGCCTTTAAAAAATCCGCGCAGGTTATATGGACTTCGACGCAATTCTTTCGACTGCCGGTTAGATTTGTTGGTAGCGTTATTTTCGGACTTTTTTACACTAAGGGATCGTTCATATATTACGTAAGCCGTTTTTCTTTTGTTTAAATAAAGACGAGAACAAAATTGCTGTGAAGTTGAGAAGGAAACAACGATATAAACAAAAGAAAAACGGCTTACGTAATACATGGACGACCCCTAAAGTGTTTGTTTATTGCAGTGAAATATAAAATTTATTTCAATAAAGCCAAAATATTCATTAAAAAAATTTTCATATGATAAAATTAGTTTATTCAAAGTTTACCATTTTTTATTTTTGCATCTAATGGGAAATTTAAATTTGTATTATTATTAATTTTATAAGAGATAGAAATAAAATATTATTATCATTATTCGGGAGGGCAGGACAATAACTGCAAATAACACTGCAATAAAACCTATTAGAATATAAGGGAGACTGGGGCAGATTCGCACACCTAAAGTTGATCAAATTCAGGCACAAAATTAGGGTTGAAAAATAGTACATTTCGTGACTAGTGTGGACAGACGGCCTTTTTGAAACTCGCGCAATGTTTTTGTAACGAGTCGTAGGCGAGTCGCCGTCAGTCCACAGGAATCACGAACGATACTTTTCAGAACAAAATCATAAATGGCGTGATTTCATTGTCTCCATGGAAAAATGCAAAATCAAATTTTGAGTCGGTGAAGGTACGCATGAGCTCTACTGCATTTTTGTTCTAACGAGCGTGAATGAGACAACAAAGTATAATGTGCGAGGCGATAGGAACACGCAATACTCTTCGTTAGAAACATCGACTCACCAATCCGCTATGAATTCTCGTTCTATTTTTGTCATCCATGGTCGCTCTCTAGCCTTACGAAAAGACACGAGAGCACGCGCAAACAAGGCTCTTTTTTTAACTCTATGTCACGCCGTGCTTACTGAACCCTATTTTGTAACTCATTCAACGCACCGCCAGACGCCGCTCAAAAAGCGTACTTTTGCGTTTGTCTATGGAGGCATGAAAACACGCCATTTTTATGATTGCGTTCTGAAAAAACGTATATGCCATCGTACAAAGAATTTGATGTAGTTTGTTTTATATTTGCAATTTTTTTTACTTTTTTTAGAAAAGGACATTATTATGACTTTGAAAAAAATGACATTTGGGCATTTGGCAGTTTCGCCCAGCTTGTAACGCTGCAATATTCCAATGTGTTCCCAATATTGAATCCAACGTGAAGAATACAAATAAAAGTTCTGACACATAATATGCTTCTTTACTGTATATTTTCGAAGTTTATTTTTTCCCTCTTTCCTCAGCTTTCTTCGTTGTTCCTGAAAATTCTTTCACTTCTTCTCTTCATCCTTTTTGTTCGGGCTTTTCAAATCCATTTTTCACTTTTCTTGTTTTCTTGATGTTATCCTCCTTCGTCACTGAAGCCATTTCCAAAAGTTTTTTTGCTGATTTTATTTAATTCTCTCTTTCTTTGATTTCTGTTTCTTTTCTTCTGTTTTTCATTGTGGAGCATATGAACTTCATTTTTCTCTGGAGAATCGGTATAGATTCGTGATTTTCCTTTGCTTCTTGTCTTGCGGGTAACTTTTTTCGGTTGCACAGTAAATCCCCGAGATATTATTTATCTGAAGTTGGATAAAAACGCTGCAAACAATTGAAAACTACAATTATCCGACGGAAGATAATTTTTGTCAGGAGGCAGATAAAAATTATCCGTCGTCGGATAATTCTAGTTGTCAATTGTTTGTAACGTTTTTATCTAACTTCAGATAAATAATAAGTATCTTGGGGATTTACTGTGAGATGGTTGGTACTCTACCAAAATTAGAAAAGTTACAAAAAGACCGGAAGAACACGAAAAATGGCGAATCAGAGATTCGCAACTCTATTTCCACAGAACTGACCCAATAAAATGTACCATCTTACCAGACTCTAATCCATGGAAATTCGTCGTACCATGGACAATGATTGCTGCAGATATCATGAGTCCATTAACGATTTTAAAAAAGTGAAAAAACCAATATCTATTAGTTTTTGTGGACATTTTTACGAAATGGGTTGAAATAATTCCAAGAAGAAAAGCTAACGGGATAATATAGTGTAAGAATTCCATAAACGTGTCATTTCCTGCTAGGGAACCCCGAAAATGGGGTTGTTTTCATCCGTTGAGGGCACTGCCGTCGGTCACACGTACCTTTTGCCCGCGTATTTTGAAATGACATAACAACTAAAAATGTTTTATCACATAATCAAAAAGAGAAGTCACATGAAATGTTGACAAAAAATCTCAACAATGTTTTCAAAGTGTCGAGGAAGTTCTTGTGTCAAATAGATTTTGAGTTTTCCAGGTAAGTGAGAAACATGGATAGCATAACCTCCTTTTGTCTTTTGTTGTAATGGTTGTCATGAGTCTAGTTGAGTCTAGTTGATAGTTGTGTATTGCTCGATTAAGATTAGACTATTTAAAAAATATAAGTTAGGAACAAGTACAATTGTACGAAATGAAATGTTTACTGCAGTGGTTCAATTAAAAGATGAACTGTGAGACGCGTCGTAGAGATGCTTCACTATGAAAATTAAGAAAAAGGATCTACAGTAAAACCGGTAAGTTTTGTTTTGAGGTTTTGGAGTTATGTTTACATTCTCTATAAATACATTTCATTAAGAATATTTAAATAATGTGCCCCGAATGAATAAATGTATTTTATTTTAGATTAAACTACTACGACGAAAATAATAAGTTTGGAAGTTGGTTCGTTTCGGATAATACAATCGGTGGAATAATCCTGTTTTCTTTCGGAAAGCCGAAGCTTCTTGTATTTTTGCACATTCCGACACTACATTCAACTATTTTTAGATGATAATATTAACTTTCCTTGTAAATCGAAAAACTCGGGATCCCAAAACAAGATTCGTATACCGCTTCTATTATCCGAACGGAACTAACTTCCAAACTTAATATAAAGAAGATTAGCTCATTTAAAGAGTTTTTGGGTCTTTCTCAAGGTAAAATAGTATTACAAAAGAGTCTAAAAAAACAAATTCAAATATCTTAATGCCGCAGATTTAATAAAAAAATTAAAACTAAATAAATTAATTGTACAAAATTCAAAATCATTACCTGAAACAATTTCGTCGTTGATACACAAAGAATAACAAAACGGTAATTATATGAAAATATTGTTGAGTTATTTTGTAGCCGTTCTCTTATTCAAAGAAAGAGGCGGCTATCCGACCAACAATTTTTTAAGTCATTATAATGTTTTTTTAAAAAGAGAAGAAAAATGAAAAGCAGAAGAATTAAAAGCATTTTTGAAAACGCATGTAGTATAGAGAATTAAATCGAAGAATATCAAACTTTGACTACAGCTATTCAGAAAAGTGTGCAAAACCTTCCCCAATAAAAGAATATACTAGGTTGCCTATTCTTCTGTAGGATGCTGTGCCTGAAGGTTTGCCACATTTCGAAAACTACCTGAAAGTGTTGGAAATTTTAATTGTAATTGATCCTTATCTTGGGACTTCTGTATCAATACCAAACCATGCGAACGAAATCGAAACATCAACAATTTAAGCGATTTGCTCAAACTATGCTCAATGTTAAGAATCTGCCTCTAACGCATTCTGGGAAGCATCAGTTGTACCTAGCGTATATAATTCAATAATCACTAGGCGAGAAACTCAAGTGAAACCTAAAAAATTGTTGTCATGAGAGAACTACCCATCGCAGACTTTTCCCGGAAAGAACGAGTCTTTTAATTACGCCATGGGTAAAAGTTTAAATGTACTTACACCGTACGCTTAGAGAGGGCGTAACAAGCGTAAATAGTAAAAGGCGCAGGGTAAGTTAAGTCGCGAAAGATGCGTAAAAGCAGGGCTGCGAACATTTTCGCAATTCGGAATCGTCGGTAAAGTTGTGTTACCTCGTGACACGTGCTTGCGCTTATCCTTCCAGTTAGGATACGAATAATTGTTTTTATAAAATAAATATAAACACTGTGAATGCTGACAACAAACACTGTGTCTTGAATCAAAAATTCAGTTGCGTACTAAATACCCACACGTTTTGTGAAAATCATTATTATTCCCACCTTGAAAAAATATTGAGGTTATGTTTTTAGTTTTGTTTTTGAGTTTACTTTTTTATATATTTTTAATTAAAAGTATAAGTTCCTCTTATTAAAAGAACCTTTTTTCTGTAATAGCTTCAAAAACCGCCCGAAATGAGTAGCCAAAGCAATTGCAATAGAGGAAGAGGTTCTAATTGGTCAACCGAAGAAAGTGCTTGTTTATTACAAGTATTTAAAGAAAGAAAAGTAATTAGCAAAATGGATGGTAAAGAATATCATCATATAACAATAATGAAACTTCTGTCGGAGGATTTGCGTGCACATGGGTACGTGAGAAGTGCTGATCAAATTAAAACCCGATTAAAAACGATGAAAGGTAAGTTGCATTTGAGGTATTATTATAATATTATTTTATATACATATTGAATTTTAATATCAAAATATTCCAGCTTAATATCTAGATAGTTGTTCTATAGTTAAAAATCCAGAACGAAAAATACGTTTATCTGCGTATTCCTTTAATGCAAGCGGATTTTTGTAAAGAATTATCTAAACTAGTTTTAAGCCAATGGTTTTTAATTAATTTTAACATGACCGTATTTTTAGGAGATTACAATTATAAAAAAATGCGTCAATTCAAAGCGTTTATTTAGAAAATTGGAAATTGCTCTTACTGTTCCTACTGCAGAAACAATTAAGGATCGCTGATGCAGAGCTTTACTTGTTCTCTTTTAAGTAACAAGTGAGGATCGCAGAGGCAGAGCTTCACTTGCGAAGATCATTTCAACGTTGAGTAAATATTTCTATTTTTAATAGAAAAATATAAAATATGCTTTTTTTGATAACATAAAACTTGTAATTAACTGATGTTCAACGGTGCTATATA
Source organism: Andricus curvator (assembly GCA_932195095.1). Classification (NCBI taxonomy): domain Eukaryota; kingdom Metazoa; phylum Arthropoda; class Insecta; order Hymenoptera; family Cynipidae; genus Andricus; species Andricus curvator. The sequence continues at coordinate 18,900 of CAKNYM010028852.1, read as the reverse complement.
TACGACATGCCGGATTGCATGTGAGCTCGAACCTCATGCAAAATTAGATCGTTTATTTTCTTAGCAAGTATTATAAATTATAGTATTTATAAAAGTAATTATAAAGGCATTTATAAAAGCATTTATGTAAAAAGTGAGATGATAGGTTTTCTGGATGGAATATTACATATATGAATATATGTTCTGATTCGTCTAAAGCGATTATCATTCTAAATTAATAAATTGAATCAATAAAAATATATGTTTCAAAGGGTTAACGTCATTCATCCCGTATACTAATTTTTTTACGTTTACTCCTCGAGTCTCAGCAACGTTGAAATTGGAACACTTCGCAAAAAAAATCACTTATCTTAAGTTTAATAACTTTCGGCAAATTATCCGAACTGGCTTTAACATATTCAGGCATACTGCTACTCCATACTCTCCATACTCTTTTAGCCAAAAACCATTGATGAGTAATTATTTGGACTATTTTTATCAAACTGACAATGCATTTTCTTCGAGTGTGAAGGCGGGTGACGTCATAACACATGTTCCAAGCCATGAAAGCGCTACATGTTCGTTAAAAATTCGACAGTTTTGGTTCATATTTTGTCACCCTTTAATAAATTATTATAAATAATGAAATTAATAAAATTAAGTTTTTATTTCCCATTTGAATTCTTTGGGAGTCAATGTTTATAAAAAACCTAAATATGAAGCAATCAATATTCTTGTGCATGACCCTATTGAAAGATTCATTTTTTTCATGTCAATATCAATCTGACTCACATTTGATAAATTACGAAATAAGTGGGAATCTGCATATCACTTTCATTTTTTTTTCTGCAATCGCTACAAATGTTAACATTATCGAGTAGTCCAGAAATTTTCGTTTTAAATTCTTAGACATCTCAAATCCTTGCCTCTGTGACACCGAGAGTAAAACTGAACAAATATAATTTATATTTTCGAGCTCCAAATCGAGACGGACAAAGGATGGATAGCTATAATATATTCTCTTAGGAGAGTAAAAAAGTGAAGCTTCCTCTACGAAGCTCACTAATCACTTGTTTTTGAGAGAGAACAAGTGAAGCTCTGCCTCTGCGGTTCTCACTTGTTTCTTAAGAGAGAACAAGTGAAGCTTTGCATCAGCGATCTTCAGGGGAAAAAGTGAAGCTCTGCCTTTTATTAAAGGCGAAGTGCCTAATTTTAAATAAAAAGTCAGGCAATTTTCAATTCTCTGAATAACAGCTTTGAATGTATCTTATAAAGAAAAAGAGATACGTCAAAACGGACAAAATTTTCAAATTCACCTTCAGAGTCATTTAGTATATAAATATTTATAACTAAATATAAGTAAAAAGAGAATATGCATAAATATAAATAACCTGGGAAATGTAAAAAGGATTAGGTTTTATGGCATTCTATTCTTGGACCCCTAATAAAAGGATTATCCTTCGAACCCAAGCTCTGACGATTTCTGAACATTTTCTCATGAGTTCTGACTTTTCCTGACGATTTGTGTCGAGAAACGTAACACAAGTGGTCAGAAATGGTCAGAAGTCCTGACTTTTTTATGACGATTCCTCACTTTTTTTTTAGTAGGGATGAAGGAAATAACGGCGAAAGTGTGTAACCCATAGGGTCGAACCAAATTGTAAATCTTTACAACAAAATTTCGACCACGTGTTCTAATTTTAGGCTAGGAATCTTGGTCATGCAATAATAAAAAAATCAGAACTGAAAGAAATCGTAAGTCTATTTTATGGCAGTGTATACAAAGTTTATTAAGAAATGATGAGTCTAATTATAGAGAACACTCCCCAGGAAAGTTTGGAAAATCTTAAGAGCTTGAGTATAATTGAAAAATATATAGGTTCTCATTACGCGATATGAAAAGTGGCCTAAAATTACGGTTACCCGAAGGATTTTGGTGTCCTAAAAACGAATTCGTTATCCTTCCGATACGTCAGGCTTTTGAGATATCTTAACCTAAAATTGCAAGATAGCTTTTTAGCCATATTTGAGGCAATATAACACGATCAGCAATTTTTTTATGTAAAAACTGCTAAGGTCATCGTTTAGTATTACTTTTTACCTTTCATTTACATTTTTAATCATCGCAAACCGATTTTTTTTCTCCGAGATATGACACACTTAGTAGACACTTCGTAGAAATTAATGCATTCTTTGACATGAAAAACCAGATAAAGAAGGAGAAAGGAAGAAGAAAAAATTCTCCTACGCAACCACTTTCTTCTTACAGTTTTCCTTCGTCCTTTTCATATCACAATGTTTATAAATTAGCAATTTAAAAACAAATCATTTAACTTAAAATCTTAAATTCCCTTTATACATCACAAATTCTCACTCAAAATACTTGACTACAAACCAAATTAAATTACATCAAACAAGACAATAATAACAACAGCACAGATAAGAATAAAGAAATATTCTAAAATTAAAAGTTAAACGGCTTAAAACTGATAACAAGCCGCAGCCACGCTCTAAGGTATTTATAATTTGGCTTGCAGATGATAATGCTCTGCAGGATCGACTTCTAAAAAGAATATTGAAAGTTAATGCCCATTCTTATCAGTTTTTCAATTTGAAACGCATACATAAGTCCTACATTTACAAAAATGATGCACCTGACCCCCCATAGTCTATTCACAACATGCAAAGCTTGTTGGAAAATCTACAATTAGATTAAGAAAATAATTAACTGCGGATCAATATTATTCTTTAATATACTTAAATTACGTTAAATTCAAAAAAATAGTTTAAATATACCTGAAAACAATCCCAAAATTCCAATATGACAGAAACATCCACTTTCTGAAGTTGTTCTTTTTTTTATCATTTCTATATTCAACTGAAATACGGTAAGCCTAAAATCACATTAATTGATAAATTAAATACCGAATATACTTTTAAATACATTTTTATTACATTTAAGAGACGGTTAATTGAATAATACCTACTAATATTGTCGGAACATAAAACTTTTTATTCAAAGATTACTCTCCGTACGCCTCCGTCTTTTAAATTCCTTACTGGAATTGATTGCAGTTGCCTTTGTAGATATCCTTCTTGGTCCTGAAAATAAAATGATTTATATTTTCATATTTTTCTGTATCTGGAACAGTACTTGCATTAACGTTTTAATAATTACATTCTACACTAATATATTAACGTAATATTAAACTTTTAATTCAAGTTGCTCTCCTTATTTAAACTTCGTTCTGGATTCAATTGTAGTTGAGTTTGATTACATCCTGTTTGATCCTGCAAACAAAATTATTTATTTTTGAATATTTTTTATTATAATTAGTAATTAATTAATGTTAAATTCCATCAACTTATACGTTAGATATACTTAGTGCATACCTATATACAAACTAAAGTCATTTTCCGTTTAAAGACCAAAATATTCCAACATCGGGTCAACCATAGATGGTGAAGTAAGTACCTGTCATCAATTACAATACATTAGACTCAGTTTATGTATGAAATAAAACTCTTGCTTGGATTTACGAATGCTACGAATGCATTATGTTATTACTGTATCTGCACTGCACGCAGACATGGTGTGTTGGAATGCACTTTCATGTACGAGACTGCGCAACGCCAATTCTGAAATTTAATAAAACTTAAAATCCAATTTCGAAAAAACAAAACTTTTTCTGAATTTTCCTCGACAAATTAAGAATTTTTCTTCTTTAAACAAATGTTGTAAGACCAACAGTTGTCATATTAATACCCAAAATCTCAAACTCAATAAAAATACAAGACTAAAAAATATGAAAACTTCTTGCAAAAAAAAAAATACATATATATATATATATATATATATATATATAAAATGAACAAAATTTTTTTACCATAATTATTCATAACAATGTTGATTTTCCTGCCCTTTTTCTTTATATGGGGTTTTTTATGCTTTTCGCTTTCCATTTCGTTCTCGAGTTTTTGTGTAGACTTCAGCTGGCAGTGAGAATTTTAGGGCATTTAGGCGGTGCTCGTAGCATGGATCCACAGCCCTAAACCACTCTGGGAAATGCTGCTTAGTTTTCTTTTCGGCTTCTTCAGACAAATGTTGCATCAAATTAACACATGGGTCATTAAGTCCCGGGACTAACCAGTAAAAACACAAGTTTTTTCCAAAATTCGACTTTACTCATCAACATAGTCACCTTCCATAGCGATACAATCATTCCAACGTCTTTCTAAATTTTCAATGCCTTTCTTATAGAATGATTTGTCTTTGGCCTCAAAATAGGCTTCAGTTGCGGCTATAACTAAATCATTGGAGCCAAATCTCTTTCCCTGGAGCATCTTTTTGAGGTCTGCGAACAGCCAGAAGTCAGATGGAGCCAGATCTGGTGAATATGGGGGGTGTGGAAGCAATTCGAATCGTAATTCGTTTAATTTCACCATCGTTTTCATCGACTTGTGGATCGGTGCATTGTCTTGATGAAACAGCGGTTTTTTCTTCACCATGTGAGGCCTTTTCTGCTTTATTGCGTCATCCAATCGATCTAATAACGCAATGTAGTAGTCGCTGTTGATCGTCTGGCCCGTCGGAAGATAGTCGATGAGCAAAATTCCGTTCATATCCCAAAATACAGACGCCATGACCTTTCCTGCTGATTGCTGTGTCTTCGGACGCTTTGGCCGGCTTTCGCCCTCTCTTCTCCACTCGGCTGACGCTCTTTTCGACTCTGGCGTGTAGTGATGAATCCACGTTTCATCCATTGTTATGTACCGACGCAAAAAGTCCTTTTTATTATGCTTAAACAGCCTCAAACAGCACTCCGAATCATTGATTCGTTGTTGTTTTTGCTCCATGGTGAGCAAACGCGGCACCCACTTGGAAAAAAGTTTTTTCATGCACAAATTTTCATGTATGATTTTGAACACGGTGCCTTTTGACATCTTTAGGATGTCAGCTATCTCTTGCAACTTGACTTTTCGATTCGAAATGACCATTTTAAAAACTTTTTGGATGTTTTCGAGCGTAGCCACCTCAATTGGACGACCTGGCCTCTTCGCGTCTTCGGTGGTTGTTCGACCGCGTTTAAAATCCGCATACCATCGGCAAATGGTCGTTTTCGACGGGGAATTTTCCTGGTAACACTTTTCAAGCCATTGCTGAGCTTGAACGGTATTTTTTCCCATTAAAAAACAGTGTTTGATTAACACACGAAACTCGTTTTTGTCCATTGTTTAAAGAACCTTCAATATCTCGACAAGCACTGAACCGAATGTCATGAAATACTGAACCGAATGTCATGAAATTTTCACAGATATCTTCTAAAGGTTGATACTACTGACAAAAAAATCGACATGGCATTCGTGGTACAACTTGTGTGTTAGTCCCGGGACTTAATGACCCATGTGTTAACAGAAGCCCAGTATTTTTCCATGAAGACGCAAATGATTTGAGTAGTTGGTAAATTATGTTTGCGAATTGGTTGGTTGTTGTCGCCAAATTTAGAGCTTCTGGAGCATCTTCATCCAAATGTCGATATTCTCTCAATCGAATGTAATATTTGTTATCCTGAGATTCTGCCATGGGTCTTTTCATCGTATTTTCTCGACAAGCGTCGTATTTTGATATCAGGAAGCATTTACTAGCAACATATCCAGCGTTACATGTCACCGAATTTTGTTCGTAAAAAGGAGTTCCGTCTGGAAAATTATTGGAATCCTCCTTTTCCTGTGAGTCTAAATCTACAAATTCTGTTTCACTCAAGCCTTCTGCTTCATTGAAGACCAAATCCTCATTTCTTTCGATTGCCTCTGCAGCCGTCTCGACATCTTTACTTTGATTACCCTCCTCTTCTTCAGCTGGTACAAGTTCCTCTGCAAGAAGTTCTTCGCTGTTTTCCCCAAATTCTTTCTCAATATCGCTTGGAATGTTTATCAACAAGTGTAAATTTTTATCTTCTATTTCAACGTTGGCACTTCTACCACCTTCAATCTTTCCACTGGAGAGTATGTGTCGCAAACTTAAGCGCACCATTCTTCCGATAGGATTCGTATTATGACCTCCTCTTTGGCGAATTTTTGAGAACAAATGTTCCAAAGAGTCTTGATTGCAAAGTTCTACTGCCAATTCGAAGTTTGAAAAACCTCCCTTGTTTGCAGAATACAAACAGAGTATCGCATTTTTTGAAAATAACAGACCTTTTAGGCATGGTATTTTGCAAGATTCGTAGTTTTTCACACGAGTGAAACCCGAAACAGCTCCTTTTAAATTATTAATATTTTCAAAGATCTCAAAATTTTTAAAAGAAGAATCTGAAGTAGTTTAAGGACACTTCGGGACGACTGAAAACCGCCGAAAAATAAAATTCCCGACACTGTAAAATTCCCGAATAATAAAAATCACGAAAAATAAAATTCCCGAATTGGAAAATTCCGGAATAAAATTCCCGAATTGGAACAATCCCGAATAATAAAATTCCCGAATCGGAACATTCCCGAATAATAAAATTCCCGAATTGGAAAATTCCCGACAGTTTATGATATTACCAAATTGGAAAATTTCCGAATGAAAAAATTCCCAACAGAAAATTGCCAGATTATAAAATGTACGAATTGAAAAATTCCCGAATTGTAAAATTTCCGTACTTGTAACAGTTAAAATTTTCTTGATAAATATATTTTACTGATTAAAAATACAATAATGAAATATCATTTTAAAGAATTATTTTCAATGTTTCAAGTTTCGAAAATTTTTATTTTTGTTTAAAATAACAGTAATGGGAAATAATATATTTTTGGGTGACGTTTTTTAAATGTGCATAGCATTTAAGAAAAATACAAAAAGCGTTCGCAAAAATTCTTTGAAGCGCACGTTTTCTCAAATTTGGTCGGTTTGCATCGACCGAAAAGGGGTTTAATTGAAAAATAGCATTAGGTTTGGAGAAAATAGAAAGCAAATTTTTTTTTGTTCTAGGGGCAAGTTTTCTCAAATTTAAACGGTGTTAAAAAATTCAATTTTCAATTAAAAAACAGAATTGAGGTTTTAGGTGTTGAGTAACTGAATTGATACATAAAAAGTACGAAGAAAAAATATTATTAGGTTTAGAGAAAATTTTGGCGGAATTTATTTCGCGCGAGGGGCACGTTTTCTCGTGGAGTGATGAAAATCCAATTAGCATTTTGTTTGAAATGCGAATTAAACTTGTTGCTATTGATCGATTACCAAAAATCGAAAGTCAAATTTTTACGATTATGAATCTGGACCACACTAGTGAATACATTTGACATCAACCAGTGATTTTAGAGAAGAATTTCTTTTTAGAGTGGAATGCCCCTAGGAATATGTGACAAGATTTGTGAATAAAGTGCAAGGGGTACACGTAATGAAAAAATTACATTTATATTTATCTTACGGTTTACGAGATATTCGCACTTGAAAATATCGCATAGAATCGGCAAAAGAAAGCACAAACAAACATTGTTCTTGCTTATAAATCTCCTCTGAAATAGATTCGACTATTGTAAGCTTACTAAAATTTATTTTATACCTCGCTTAGCAAATAAGTAATAGCCAGGTGGGAATCGCCATTTTGCTCGAATTTAATGATTTTTAACGACGGTAGATAGTGCTGGTGTCGTAATTCTTCCTTTTTCTGGAGCCATTATGAGGCGAAAGATTATCGAGGCAAGGTTACAAATGAAAAATGATTTTCGATTCGTGTAAAGTTTAACAAGCAACGTTAATTTTTGTTGCAGAGAATCTTTCAACCAAAATCGGTGTAAACTTTATCTATCATTTTTTCTCTGGTAGAATTCCACATGAAGTGTTCCAAAATGCCACACCCGCATTTCAATTGCAAGGTAACTCATTTCTAATTCCTTTGCAGCAACAGTATAACATATAATTGAACATAATATATCTGAGAATTCAAACTGCTACTCCCTAGGCAGTAGAAGGAAGTGAGTTTAATTTTTTTCCCACTCTACAAGCAGAAAACACGTTCAAACGCACAACCTTTGTAAAGAAGTATCGCTTGTTCCATGGGGATAGGGCTTTTTGGACTCAGCTAATATTTCCATGTGTTACCCGTGAGTCACACAATACGTATACTATCATTTACCTGTGGTGTAATTTTGTTCAGCCAAAATCGAATGATGTACTGCTTAAACTCATAGTACAGAGTTTTTACATCATGAGACGATGTCTGCACTAGAAGAAAAAAAGCCGTCCGAAAGTATTGTGGTGGAAGATACTGCAGTGCCATAACTTTTTTAAGAAACATTTCTGCTTCCTCATTTCCCCTATATTGATACATTATTCCTCTCTTTCCCACATTTCTGCGAGAAGAGCCTAATAATGCAAAATTATTTTGCATTATAATAATACTTTGAGAAAAAATTCAATTTCTTAATGTGCTAATAATTTATTTCTGGTAACTAAGAATATTTGTGACGTTCCGCGAAGAAAAGGCCCTAACGGATCATAAGCTTATGTTACGTATTCTAATATTAAAATACTAGCATCTTGGTCATGATGAAATTCGCATCCATTTTGATCGATACACGGAAATACATCTTCAATTGCTTCTCCAAGGGCGATCTCGTAGTCGCTTATTATATTTTTAATTTGAGGATTAGCAAACATAACTTCTTTAATCAACATCAATACGCTCGTATATGCTGCTCGAGTTTTACGACTCATTATAGCCCAAGCAACTGGTATTGCCTAAGCCCATGTCATAGAAAATATTATTAAATATACCAAAATAAATTTTATTGTTATTAGCAGGATATTTAAAAAAAAAATATTTGTTATAATTAAAATTTGTTGTTGTTGCCATAATCAGGGATTTTACAAAGTGGCTCTTTCTGTCAAAAAAGACAAAAGAAGATGGACATTTATAAATTGGAGTTGACATTAAATCTAGTCATAAAAAATGCAGTTACTCGAAAATAATAATACTTTTGAGGTCCTTTTAAGTGGTTGCACGTACATGATTGTACTTGCTCACTAGAAAAGTTAATATTTGGTAAGCTTCTATGTCCCTTGGAGTCGACGTAAAGGTCGCATCAATAAGGGCGCTTAATGCATCTCGAATTTGTTCAGAAAAGGTGGAACGATTGCCACTATACATCCTTAGGTATCGGTAGCAATGACGCATCAACTTCAGCCTATAGTTCAACAAATTTCTAACAACAGGAAATCTATATTTTCTCCTCCATTTGTACATACTTGATTCTGCTTTAGCGAGAATGTAATATATAGCAGATCTTTCATGTCTATATGTATAATGAAAAATTAGCTGAATGAATGTTTCCAATTTCCTTATGGATTTGAAGCATTTATTATAAAATTCAGCCTCAAAACTTCGAGTTGATTCCAAGCTGACTCAAATATTCGAGAATCCAAACGGTCGGTACAAGTTTCTTCGGAGTTTTGATTCTCCAAAGGGATCGTCCATATATTACGTGAGCCGTTTTTCTTTTGTCTATATCGTTGTGTCCTTGACAACTTCACAGCAATTTTGTTCTCGTCTTTATTTAAACAAAAGAAAAACGGCTTACGTAATATATGGACGATCCCAAAGCACATTTTATCTCCTAAGTGCAGCTATCTTAATTTTGAAAGTTATATAAATTGCGGAGAAAATATGCTTTAGAAAATCATTCATGACTACAATTTATTATATATTGCAGTTTCGAGCTAGCCACAAGTTCAAAACATTCAGGTTTTCATTATGTTAACAAGACATTCATGAGATTCGGTACTTTAGGGGTATTCGAGTTGCTAGTAAATAAATTGAAGATTAAAACTTCAATCCAAGATTGCGATCAAGTTTCTAGAAAATAAAATACTTGAAAGATTTGTGAACTCGATGAAATCCGGGTAATCGGAAACTTTCGCGCTTTTCGGAAGCTTAAATTCGAACTCGATTTCAACTGATCGAACTCAACTGGACTCCACCTTAAACCTAACAAACTCAACTTCACTCGTGCGAATGAAATTATTATTATTATTATACCATTAAGCCATTTCCATTTCGGGGTAGGCGTGACTCGCTTGGTGAGGAAAGGAGTAATGTGTGGTGGGGGTATAGATTTTTAGATTGATCTAGAATTCTCGTGTTATTTATTGAAATAACACGTTTGTTCCGCAACACTGCTCCGACCCAGGTTGCGATTAATCTCTCAAGCGATCACCTTGAATGAAGAGCCTCACAAGGTCGTCATGCGAGGTTCCCCACTCGGGCCCATTATTATCCAAGGTCTTGTGTTTCAGGCGTCATTCACTCTACTGACACTTTTTAAATAAATTTACCGCGCTCACACGGAATCACAAATTTCTTTTAAATCTCCAGCTCCTGAAGTAACAGTTTCTGTATAAAGATCATCTTTGAATGCTTTAACCGCTAATACAAATTCATCTTGAGCATGATCATGCTCCCTATTCTTTTTAAAGTCTAAAAAGTTGTTCCAGTATACGCTCGTTCCTGGACAATTTTTCTTCTTACACATGACGTACTTGTTTAAGGAAGAATGGCGAAAAAAGTGAATGAGACGCTAAACTACAAACCAGCCCCCTGCAACGACTGTATGTTAGCGTTAGTTCACTAGTACGGTCAAGTGAAGCGCAGAGCGCAGATGGCGCTGGGAGTCTTTCCAGCCTGTTTTTACATGGCAAGCATAGGCAAAATTATTTAGAAATTAATTTAATTGATATTATTCGTAATGACAATCGGTTTTATACATCACATTATTGAAGTTTCATATCTTTTTAAATATTAGAATAATTGTAAGTAAAAAAAATCATCAAAATCTTTTTTTTAGCTGCGGGAAATATGACAGGTTTCAACCGTAATATGGAGGAAATGAATTAAAAATTTTTTCAACTCAAGAAATAAAATTAAACTTATAATTATACTAATTTTTATTATTGCATTACAAATTAGTCTATAAAAATCAAATAAAATATTTTTGCGAAAAATAAGTTTGAAGAAAAGCATGGGGAGACAAACAATATTTTTTTTTTATTACATATAGTTACAAAAAACTAGTGCAAAACTGATAAAATATTTTTATAATATAATATAATATTGTGAAATTATATTTCATAAACAAAATTACTGTTATGAAATATAAAATTTAATTAAAAATTGAAATTAAATAACAGATATTCTAATTTTATATTGGGGTAAGGAATTGATTTATTGGGAAAGAAAATTAAAATAAGAACAACGTTATATGCTGGTATAAATAAGCAATTTATTAATGACAGTAACCATAAAACAATAACAAATGATTAATTTGAATAAACTTCTTAAACTAAAATAAAAGTATTTACACTGTTTAAAACTTTAAGTCGTTCAAACCTCAGCAACTCGGCTAAGTTAAAAAAAAAAAGAATTTCGATTAATTAATTCAAATACTGGTCAAATTTAAAATAGAGATATAGTTTCAGTTCAGGATAAGATGTTCGATAATTTGTACTAAAATATATAGTTTTTATTAAAATACATCGTTCTTATTTAATTTTTTATATTTCTACTAAAAGGTTTTTTTGAGATAAAGATATTGTTTCAGTTTGAGATAAAATGTTTGATATTTTTTATTGAAATACATATAGTTCTCAGTTAATTTGTCATATTTCTACGAAAGAATTTTCAAAAGTGAAGATATATTTTTATTTTAAGATGAAATTGTCTATATTTTCCATTAAGGTACATAGTTCTTGTTCAATTTTTTATATTTCTACGAAATTTTTTTTTTTAATGAAGATATCTTAAAATTTTGCATTTCTTTTTTCAAAATGTTAAAAAATCTACGCATTGTTTAAAATTTGTTGAAATCTTCTCAAGGTTTAAATTACTTTTTAATCATTTCAAACATTTTAAATATCTCTCAAACTTACTTAAATTTTTTCTGAATTAATAATTGTTCAATTGTTATTTATTCATCAAAATTGGTTTATAAATATTCTCTTAAAAATAATTTTTTTAAATAAAAAATCATTTCAAATTTTCCCAGGAATCTCAATAAATTTTTTTATCACCTTTCAAACTCCTTAAAAAGCTTTAAAATTTTATTTTAAAAACTTCAAAAATCTCCATTTTGTTAATTGTTTTTGGAAATATTCTCAAGTTTAAAAATGAGTTTGAATCTTTTAAAAACTTATAAATATCTCTGATCTTACTCGAATTTCAAAAAATTATTTGTTCAACTTTTATTTAAATAAAAATTGAACAGTTTCACTCACAAACTAAAAAATTTTCAAATAGAATAATAAAATAAGTAAAATTGTAAAGTTCAAAGTTTAAATTTTGCTTTCTGAAATTTTAACGATTCAAGGCTTTATTTCTCAATGAATTAAGATTAAAATTATTTAGTTTTGAATATTTGATTTATAATTGTGGATTTTAAATATAAACTAAAATATTGCTAAATATTCCAAAATTATATATTTTTAATTGTGTCAGTTAAAAATTGTATATTTTAGACGTTTCAGACTGAAATTATGAATCTATTAATTTAAAGTTCAAAATAGTTTATAAAGTTTCAATTGGACGTTTACATTTGTTTAACTACTACAGTAACTTAGGCTTTTGAATCTAAACAGATATAGTATCATTTTAAGATAAAATGTTCTATATTTTTTATTACAATACATAGTTCTTATTTAATTCTTTATATTTGTACAAAAGAATTTTTTAAATATAGATATCGTTTCAGTTTAGGATAAAATGCATAAATGATACCTTCTTCATTTATTTGTTTGAATAAAACTATTATTTTAATTATTCAATCCTTTGGTAATTTGAATCAGTACTTTATTTTTACACTTCATCAAGAAAAAAAATGTATATAATAAACCGGTGTACCGGCACTGTCGTGCGGTACCACTCATATTTTATATCTCACAAACGGTTCAATCAAAAATAAGGAAACATTAATTGACAATTATTACATAAACAACAATAATATTATTACCTTGAAATTAAACAACAATCATTCATTGTAAATATAAATATTTTATATTTATACTCGTCACTCCCAGAACAGTGACTCCATCCTCTGCAAAAGTTTTTCGCTCCCACAAAATACCTTCTTAAACAAAATTTCTCTCGCACACGCCGTGTCCGGTTTATACCACAAAATTTCCCCTTGGGATGGCTTTTTGTCAGGCTTTTAGATTTTCTTTACCTTTTGGCACGTAAAAGAAATGGAATTTTTCGGAGCAGCTGTCATAACCTAGCTGACTTACATCCAGGGGCAATACACCACGTTCCACCCATTTTAGTTATTTTAGTGCCAACTTTTGTATTAATAAGATTTAAAAATTTTTAAACTTAGATTTGTAACACACAAAACCGATTGTCATTACGAAAAATTAGATAAAATTGATTTTTCAATAGTCTTTCCTATTCTTGCCATGTAAACATAGGCTGGAAAGACTCCCAGCGCCATCTGCGCTCCGCGCTTCACTTGACCGTACTAGTGAACTAACGTCGTTGCAGGGGGCTGCTACAAACATATAAAGAATTAAAGAAATAGAGGAGCTTCATATTAATCTGACATGAATTTTTTGTTATCCTGCAAAGTTCATGAATTCTTATATTTATTACCATTTTTTCAGTCATATGTAAAAGCAACTTAAAAGTGTCAAAATGGCCTTCATGAAACAACTACTTGAATATACATTTCAAAATTTCGACATAAGGCGAGAAATTGCAGTGAAGGATTCCGTTTCAGTATGTCAAAAACCTTGCCAGACAAAGTGTTATGTTTCAGCATTGATTTGGGAATGTGTGAATGAGACTTCAAGTCGGAAAGATATAAAAAGCCATAGAATTACAAGTGCTTGCATGAGAAAATGTATGGACGTAAAAAAAGCTAAAGTTGTGTGCCAGCACAGGAAAGAGTAGTGAAAAAAAGTTCATAAGAAATGTGTGCTGAAGAGTGTCATTGCAGTGAGAAAGACTTGAAACAAAAGACCATTCATACTAATTGGCCCGCGTGGAGGACTTTGCTTGATGGATGTAATTACAGTAGAGAGTATGGATCTTACTATGGGATTATTAGGAAGCTTGCGTATTTTTGTGTGATCTATGATACATGATGACTTTGTGAAGCTTTTTGCTTGTGGTGATTGCTAAAAAGATTCATCAGCGACCTGGGTCGGAGGAGTATTGTGAAAAGAACGTGTTATTTGAATAAGCAACACGGAAGTTGTGGATTCATAAAGTTAGTGTTACATCGAGAAGACTCAAAATAAAAAGACCAATATAGAACAAAAAACACAACATTGAAAAGATTGTTCACTAACAATAGCGCGTCAGGTTTACCAAAAGAATTGCTAGAACAAAAAAAAACTGATAAAATGTACTGAGGTGTTTCCCGTAAGGGATTGTCCATATATTACGTAAGACGTTTTTCTTTTGTTTAAATGGAGACGAGAATAAAATTGCTCTGAAGTTGAAAAGGACACAACGATATAAACAAAAGAAAAACGTCTTACGTAATATATGGACGATCCCTAAGATGTTAGTCGCTGAATCCAAATCCGAAATCTTTATATCACGCAAGAACTTGGCGTTCTTCAAAACCTTTAATAAGGCTCGATTTAAAGCCTGATATTGTTAATTAAAGACGGTTATATTGAAATTCTTCCGTCGCCCATCTTGAACAATAGCAGGCTTCTGATGTGCGCGCGCTGTATCAACACGGGAAACACCTACTCTTCGTCCCGGTATACATAGTTAACAATATGGTTTGTGCTCCTGTGTAAAAGAAGCATCCAAGTTGGTGTTCACTTGATTGTTAAAGTCACAGCAAACTAAATGGTCTCTAGCGAAGTAAGTTCCCATTCCCTATTCAGCTCGCAGTGACATCCACAATCGAGAAAACATCGACCCAGATTGCTCTGACATATGGGGCATAGAGTTAACATTTCACTGCAGTCCTTACATGCTATGAGATGTTTGCAGTCTACGAAGAGAACTGTTAAGAGTTCAGTTTTTCAACATATGCATAAATTAGGTTGAGAGATGTTATTCTCCTCCCCGTTCGTTGGTGCTACCGGATGGAAGGGTAGCGCACCTTAAAGAGTTGGTGGAATCATTTTTTCTCACTCTTCTTCTTCAGTATGGAAAATAGCTTCATTTTCTTCCGCTTATTCGTCTTCCCCGGCATCCAGTCTCTCGACCAACCCTCTCTCTTCCTGTCTTTCAGCCGGTCGCGGTCTTCGTCCTGATTTTCATGCTCGGGCCGTTGGTAAGGCGCATTTTCTCCACCTCTTCTTTCTGTCTTTCGAGATTAAAGAGTTCCTCGCACTAAAGGAAGTTACATACATTCAATTCCACGTTTACAACTTAGTATTCTCCTTCAATGAGAGATGTGCAAAAAAACGCGAAACTTCGGGTGATTTGAGATTGGATTATCTTGAATTATTTCGAGTTCTTTTGTAATGGATCAAATTGACCCTATCGTTTCTTGAAATGACTGCTATTTTTAAACCATCAAATCGATCTTAGCGATCAAAAAAATTGTGAGACACACGTTAATAATTGCTGAATATGTTAGGATAATAGTGTTGCGAGAAAATTAGAATTAAAGTATAAAAAGAAAGTGGTTAGAAAATCAGTTCTTTATGAAAAAGCCTTAAAATTTTCTCTATTCTAATTTTCACTAGATGGTACCATAATTTCCATACTAAGCCGTGCTTGGAAGTGACGAAGCTTAAAATAATAACCCTGGATCATTCTGACCCAGGGTATCGTCAAAAGGTTGAAGAAACAACTTCCTTTTTGTGGAGTTGACGAAGAACCGAATTTTAAAGAACGACAGAAAGGCTTAATGTCTCTGTTTCATAACTTTTGAAAAAATCTTTCAAAACTTCCTCTACATCATCATTTTGAAATATGTCTTAACCCCTCGCATTCGAGAACTAAAAAGTTTCGAGAATTTGGAAGTGTTCAAGAACTCAAAACTATTTGAAAGATTTCAGCAACTTTTCAGCTTTTTGTAAACCTTACCCGATCTCGAGTTGATTAAAATCGGTCGAGCTCACTTTTACTCGATCTGAAGCCTATCCATACCAAATCATCTCAATGGGGCTTCCGATTTTTGCACAGTTATAACTTCAATGAAGAACTGAGTATTTGTGCTTTAATTTATCTACAAACCAATAGATCTAACAGTTTCGTTTGAAACTTCAGGTTCAACTTCGATTGCAGGCAGATCTCCTGGTCTGGGCCTTGTTCTGGGACGACCTCTACGTCTAGGTTATCTTTCTAAAATAATGTGTTTTATATAAAAAAAATTGATATATCACAGTGAATAATTTCTTACACGACTATAAATACGAAACAAATGTTGAATAAAGTATGTTCTTAACATACCACGACACAACTGCAGCTCTTTCGACCGCAGGGCGTGCAGGTCCTGCAGGTTGAGCAATTTTTAGTAAAGGAGGGTGGTTTCTGTCTCTTCTTTCTAAAATTAATTTTTGTTTGTGTGAAATTCAGACAAAACCTGCAAGTCTAGAAAATAGTATGGTATAGTTTAGATAAAAATGAAAGTGCTTCCTTTTTTCTTAACAATAAATAAAGTCATGTTTTTTCTGGAGGTGGTTGCTTCTTTCAGGGTTTTTTATTCATGGTACAATATAGTTTAGTAGTAATAGCTTAGAAGTGCTTTTTTTAAACTGTAAAATAAAAACGTTATGTGGCTTTTTCTGTGACAGGTCTGCCGTTTTTTGAGATGCGTCATTGTTCGACTACGATTTCTTTGCAGATGGTTGCTTGTTTTTAAGCGCTTCTTTGGCGATTCGTAAGAGTTGAATAATAGCTTGAAAGCACTTTTTTATAAAAAAAAAATTAAACACATTAAAGTTAGACAGTAATTTTTGGTTTGAATTTTGATTTTGATTAAAATAATAGAGATGTACAGTAGGACCCAGTTCCTTTGAAATTCGCATATTGAGAAACGCCGTTAGTTCTCTCTCCATTCCTTAAGATTATTTTATCTACATTTGCTGGCAGAAATTGACCGGTTTGGCAATCCACACGACTGTCTTCTCACCCTTGAGTTTAAGGAACCTGCTCTAGATATCCTCTGGTTCGAACGATTCCAAGGCCGGTGATATGATTGCTAATTGATATGCGCAATAGAATTAGAAAATAACTCGCCTCGGACAGATTAGCCTCTTCTTTTGAAAAATCATCAACCTTCCATGTTTTCCAATCCTCAGGTAGAATGTGGATTTTTAAATGTTCGAAATTCTGCAAGGAGACATTCTCTATTTCCTTTGCTGCCGGTCGTAGATATAATTCTACCAGAAATACGAAGGGTGAATCCATTTATATAAAATGAATGTCAGCTTATGCGAGTGTATGACGTTAATGTATTTCATGTCGGCACAGTTTTATCAAAAATAAAAATTATGAGAATTCTTTCAATAATAGTAGAACTGGGCGAGCTACGTAAATAAGAGAAACTTTTTTTATTAGTAAGGATACAGTTCAAAGCTCTCAAAGGTCGAGCGATTTTAAAGATCAGGATCGGACGCAGAGAAGAAAACATAATTTGCGACGTGCCACGAGAAAAGGGACCTAATCGGCTGAAACCCGAAAAATTGTTAATTCTATGTATCACCTTATTTAAAGGAAAAGCAGAAAGATTATAGCGCGATACCTTTTTTTTTTTAATTGAGCCTGGTAGCGAAGGCCAAAAAGCATGTTTTCAGGCAGACTATGGATACTGTAAAAACACCCCCCACCACTCACCAACACTTTCACACGCTCCGTGTTCATGTCTTTCGTAGGCATTGCCCGGTTATTATAATGATAATTTTAAATTAAACAGGGTGTCCCAGACTCTAGTGTCCGGACTTAAATGGCTGTATAAAAATAAAAATAAATCTAAAATTCCGATTCCAAAAGTTAATTGAAATTTTAGTTTTTGAGTTATAAAATATTCAAGCTGCAACAATCAGGAGCGTCGTATAAACAGTTGTGTGTGTGTAAGCTGGAGTTCAACATAGGAAACGAAAAGATATATACACTGGCATATGCGGACGATATAGTGTTGATGGCAGAGGATGGAGAAGGGATGTCGGGCTTAATTACGGGATTAGAGAAATACTTCGATAAGAAAAAGTTGAACTTAAATGTAGAAAAGACAAATATACTGTAGTTTAGAATAGAAGGGGAAGAAAGAAAGAATGGACGGGGAGATGAAAGGAAATAAAGTTAGAAGTAAAAGAGTTTAAATATTTGGGATATACCTTGAAAACAAATGGAGATCATAGAGCCCATGTAAGAGAAAGGATAAAAAAACCAGCAGGGACAATGAAACAGATATGGGTAATAGGAAAAGGAAGGTTGAAAAAAGTTGGAGAAGTAGAATGTGGTTATTTGATACGCTGGTGTGGCCAGTATTAAGTTATGCAGCAGAGATATGGGGAGCGAAAGAAAGGAAAGAGATTGAGAGTGTACAAAAATGGTATATAAGGTGGACGCTAGGGGTAGACTGGATGTCACCGGGATATATGTTGACAGAAGAAGCGCAAAGGGCTAAATTAAGTACTGGAGTGGTAAAAAGCGGTAAAAAAGGAGGGAGTTCATTAATGCTAGAGGTATAGAAGACGGGACTGCAGTAAACTGTGAAAAATTGGAAAGAAGGGAGAGGGAAAGACAATTAATAGAAAGAT
>CAKNYM010028851.1:1361-19074 GCA_932195095.1 Andricus curvator | reverse complement strand
TACTACACTATAGAAAACCTAGACGTAAAATGGTGGCATCCTTTCGCAAAATGGCGACATCCGGCTAGGTTGCCACACTGTCTCTGGAGTCTGGACCCTCTGTATAGTACTCGGCTCAGTGCTGCCACCTAAGATTAGTTTTGCACATGAACCTCATTACATTTGCCGTAAGATATCTCAACTCTCTAGCGAGTCAGTTACTCTATTATCTATATAGTCACAGGTGTGTGTCGACTGTCGAATGCACGTGGGTTTTGGTTCTCACGCGGTGCGGTGCGTTTGCAGAGTTTACAGGTTATAAGAAACACGAATACTATAATATTAATCATATTAATTCGAGTAACATTGTATCTTGAATGCAAGATGAATTTTGTTAAAGGCAAAAAACGTATCAACATTTGTGTATAAGTATTTTGTAAACATTATTAATGTGCTTAACAAACGAACAGAAACATGTCGAACACAGAGCTAATTTCTTCTTTGCTGGGTTTTTGCGAAAAAAACAGCAGCTACAGGAGTATATTCAACCCGTTTTTAGAACAGAAGGTAAATAGAACTTATCTATAATTTTTCAAATGATAAATAGTATTTTTAAGATAATACTTCAATCCACAACTCATTATTTTCATTTTTTTGAGGTTATAAACAAGGAGCATGCTTTCACTGGATTCCAATAAAAACTAAACTATTTTGTTTTGTAGTGAAGTTTAAAGATAATTAAAGTAAAAAACTATCTCTTTAAATCTACTGTTTATTTGAACTCTACCTATTCCTGAATTTCAAAACATATTCTGACAAAAGAATTGCCGTCGTTGCCAGATTTTTTTAAAATGTTTAGAAAGTGGATAGGCCAGTTTCTAACTAGAAAGTAAATATTAGTTTCAAAACTCTAAAATCCTTCGTTTATTCGGGATTAAAACCCCAAAATGATACCAAATACTTTCTTTACCTAAGAAAACAGGCATGGTTTCCATATATAAGAACCACGAAGTAGTATAAGAACACTTTAGCTAATTAATTGAAAAATTTGAAAAAATATATACCACGCCTGGAGAATCAAAATACAAATTCAAGAAATACGTATTCGACAAAAACCTAAATCAAGAATACGTCCAGATACATCCTTGAAAAAAATCGTATTAAGATTTTCAAAATATAATTGTAAATTTTCTTTTCCTTCTCGTAGGAACTTAGTTCTTCTCAAAGAGATAAAATTTTGGGAATACTGCAAGATCTTCTGAAAGATCCACGGTTCACCAAGGATATAGCAGAATGTTTTTCTCACATTCTTTTAATATTGCTGACCTCTGCAATACCACTAAACGAGGAAAAAGTTTGCGATTCCAAGGAGGCTAATTTGCTTCATCGAATAAATTGCTCAATTCTAGGAAAGCTTGTTCACGAACATCCTGATGTACTCAGGTACTCTTTCATATTATTATACCGTTGTTTTACTTTTAAAACTTAAGGGCTGTAATGGGACACCGTTTATTTCTGTTAATAATCTTTGATCAAGATTCAAGTCCAAAAAAAGCTACCAAGAATCGTTATCTGGAATAATCATGTATTTTAGATCTTATTTTTGGAAATAATTTTAAGCGTGATTTTTTAAGCCTTAGAAACTGTGAGATTAAAACCAAAAAGCCATAAAAACAAATTTTTAACCTGTGCTCACCTCTACATCCTAATCTATCAAACCGATTAACATCACATTTTAATGAGAAGTCTGTATCAACATATTCTCGATATATAGTTCAAGAATTTTCGATATCTTGAATAGTTTTGTAAAGTTTCCGTACGTAGAGTAAAAACGAAAATTTAGAGATGACATAAGTGTTAGAATTTAAAATACCACTGCAAAGTACTATGGGTGTAACTATTTGTGCTTATTTCATGAGAATTTTGCTTCCTCATAGAGGGAAGTTTTTCTGTTACAAAATAAAAAATGGAGACTCAATATTTTTCAAGCTTATGTTTCTGTCTTACCGAAAATCAGAGAGCCCATCAAAATGTGATTTGATGTGTTCCTTTACAATGAACAACTTTTTAACTTACGATAGTATTATATTCCAAATTAAAACCAAAGTTTTCTTCATAGAAACAATGTAACCTTTTTTTAACTGTGACGTCGCTATTGATTGATCAAGAATCGTCATCGAAAGTTTGTCAATAGGTCAATTCACGCATCTCGAAGACTCGAACAATTACATCAAATTCAGTACTGTTATATTGCAAATATCAAAAGAAATCTTCTTATAAACTATGTAAATAATTTTGTTACCAAATTTAAAAACGATATTGGTAGGTTATGGTAGGTCATGAAAGGTTCTTCAATTGGGCAATCGATGCGTCTCGAAGACGCGAACAAATATATAATATACATTACTGTTGTATTCCCAATATTAAAAAATCTGCCCGCTTCGCGGGCACATTCTCATCGCGCGGCTCGCTTCGCTCGCAAGTTTCAGCGCGCCTAGGGCGCGCACCTGTTGGATCTCGCGCTTCGCGCTCGATTAGGTATTCATCTCGCGCTTCGCGCTCGATAATGCATTCCCCTCGCGCTCGGACACATTTGTCGTCTAGGTTTTCACACTTTATGTGCTCGCTATTGCGCGCTTCGCAGGCTAATACTCACTTAGTAAGCTTCATCGTTATGACCTGCTTTTGGTTTAATTATGTCAGTTTTACATAAAAATAAGAACTAATTTACTTAAGGTTCTATCGACCTTAAGGAACACATTCTCATCACGACACTCGCGCTTCGCGCTCGATATTTGGTATGATCATCATGTGAACCTCGCACTTCACGCTCGTTTCTGTTCATCGTATAATAGAAACCCAAAAGTTTGAGCGCGCTTGCTGCGCGCAATTTGGTCGTCGCGCTTCGCAACGACCATATGTTATGTTCAATGTTCTTCAGATAAAAATGACTAAAGTTGTATTTGATTTAAAATGAAGAAGGTAATTCCTTTACTTCAGCGTATATTTCCGTATCTTTATAATAAATCCTACAATCAGAAAGATTTTTTTCCAACTATCTGAAAAGGGGAGAAAAAAAGTATTTAAGTCGTTTTTGGAACATATATCTTGCTTTTTCATTCATAATCAAACCGAACCCTTGACTACCATGTGATTCCCTATCTACTCCTGACCATATTTTAAAACCTCAATCAAAGTTTCAGTCCATTCCGAGGCTACCTTATTGTTTGTATTATTCATGTTTAGATTGTACACCCAACTAACACCTTTATGCGCGAAATTTGTTGTGCGAGTCGAAATCATGCCCAAATTAAGTAGTGATTCGTCGTATAGTGGAGAGTCCAGTTCTTACGTCAGTCCCACCAAAACTTCTGTTAGGGGGGGCGGGGCCCCCCCGAGGACAAGGAATGGAAACCGAGAGAGTCGCAATTGGTTGATGTTTTATACTGAGAAGGTCACCAGCCTTCAGCAGCGTTGTATTAGATAGGAGTTCATATGTTTCCATCTGCGCATTCTCGGCCCACCTCTAAACGAGGAACCAATAACTCTTTTTTTTTTTTTTTTTAATATATATATATATATATATATTCATTTCGTCTATTTGGAACATAGTTCTTGAAATATAAATGTAATAGTCGAATTTTTTCACAGAAATTATTTTAGTAAACAAAGATCAAAACGCATTCTGAAATAAAAGTCAGATTTTCAGTCAGAATAAATTGTTTGAATTATTATTATATTTTATTGTTTCAATCGTTAGAAATAGTATTGAGAACATAAAAACAATGAAATATTGTGAAAAAACATACCCGAGATGAAAAATAAAGTAAATAAGCAAAGTTTTCATGAGAATGTGCCCGCTTATCGGGCCGATTTTTTCACTGTTAATGTTATTTTTTACGAATAAAACAAAAACTACACATCCTATTAAAAAGTGACTCATGAGAAATGTGTAGATCTTTTTTGAATGCACAATTTTGGTCCAGTCATGATTTGTCGTATCTTGCACAGTTTGACCGTGAAATTGATTTTTTTGATTTTTCATTATTTCTTGTGCAATAAAAATATGAATTTTCGATTTTTCAAGAAAATTCAAAAAGTCGTTATGATAATCTTGTAGGACGTGCGAAAAAAAAACACTTTTCCTATCTCGACTTTTTTTCGTATCGTGCGTTGTTTGGCCGAAAATGTTACTTTTCGCTTTTTTGGGGGCTTTTTGAAAATGCTGTAACTCAGACAATTTTCTTTTTATCAAAAAAAGTCGTGAGGATAAATTGTTTAGATTTTTGAGTACTATAAGCGCCCGCACATATAATTTTGAAATTTTGAAAAAAAGTGGTCTAAAAATGTTTGAAAATGCTCTAACTTCTTGAATTTTCATCCAAAATGGCTGGTTAACGAACTCGATTCCTCTTTTTGCCCCCTGAAACTGTGTGCCAAAGCACAATCTAATCCGATTAGTCTTTCAAAAGTTATCCGATATACAGACGACGACGACGACGACAACGACAACGACAACGACAGACAGACAGACACCGACGTAAAAACCATTTTTTCTGACTCAGGGGGCCTCAAAACGTCGACATTTGATGGAATCCGCGAAAGTCATTTTTCACATAAAACCAATACTTTCTCATTATGATGAGAATGTAATAAAAGTTAGATTTTCAGTCAGAATAAATTGTTTGAATTATTATTATATTTTATTGTTTCAATCGTTAGAAATAGTATTGAGAACATAAAAACAATGAAATATTGTGAGAAAACACACCCGAGATGAAAAATAAAGTAAATAAGCAAAGTTTTGATGAGAATGTGCCCGCTTAACGGGCCGATTTTTTTACTGTTAATGTTATTTTTTACGAATAAAACAAAAACTACACATCCTATCAAAAAGTGACTCATGAGAAATGTGTAGATCTTTTTTGAATGCACAATTTTAGTTCAGTCATGATTTGTCGTATCTTGCACAGTTTGACCGTGAAATTGATTTTTTTGATTTTTCATTATTTCTTGTGCAATAAAAATATGAATTTTCGATTTTTCAAAAAAATTCAAAAAGTCGTTATGATAATCTTGTAGGACGTGCGAAAAGAAACACTTTTCCTATCTTGACTTTTTTTCGTATCGTGCGTTGTTTGGCCGAAAATGTTACTTTTCGCTTTTTTGGGGGGATTTTGAAAATGCTGTAACTCGGACAATTTTCTTTTTATCAAAAAAAGTCGTGAGGATAAATTGTTTAGATTTTCGAGTACTATAAGCGCCCGCACATATAATTTTGAAATTTGGAAAAAAGTGGTCTAAAAATGTTTGAAAATGCTCTAACTTTTTGAATTTTCATCCAAAATGGCTGGTTAACGAACTCGATTCCTCTTTTTGCCCCCTGAAACTGTGTGCCAAAGCACAATCGACTCGAGAGCGAAACTATTGGAGACACAATTGCCAAAGAAAGAACAATTTTATAGTACTCTAAATGATATGCATATATCTGCTGAAGACTATGCGCATGCGCAACGCGTATGGTCTGAGTTTAATTGTAAAAATCTTGACGAGTACGTTGATTTGTATATGAAAGCAGACGTGTTGTTACTTGCAGATATCTTCGAAAATTTCCGAGAACAGTATCTGAAAGCGTACGGTCTAGATCCAGCCCACTATTATACGACTCCTGGTTTGACTTGGGACGTCATGTTAAAGTATACCGACATAAAGTTAGAACTCCTCACTGACATCGTTAAACTCATGTTTATTGAGCTAGGTATTAGGCGTGGAGTAAGCCAATGCTCTAACCGCAATGCCAAAGTAAATAACCCATACATGGCAGTTTACAATGAGAATGGTGAGATCATTTATTTGGTGTACTTTGACGCCAACAACCTGTATGGCTGGGCAATGGCGCAAAGGCTTCCCTATGGTGGTTTCGAGTGGGTTCCAAATGTAGATATTAACTTTAATGTTCCCGATGATTCAACTGTTGGCTATATTTTGGAAGTAGACTTAGAATACCCGGAAGAGCTTCACGATGCTCATAATGATTTGCCTTTTTGTCCTGAACGCTCGCAACCGCCAGGGTCAAAGCAGGAGAAACTGCTAACTACCCGCCTACCGAAGCACAAATACATTCTCCATTATCGTGCACTTAAACAAGCTTTGCAAATGGTCTTGAATTAGTCAAAATTCATCGAGTTCTTAAATTTAATCAATCCCCTTGGCTAAAATCCTAATGATTTCAATACTTCAATGAGAGCAAAATCCGGTAACGAATTTGAAAAAAACCTTTTTGAATTAATGAATAACGCGGTATATGGAAAAACAATGGCGAAAGTGCGCAAACATATAGACGTTAAACTTGTCACAAAGTGGGATGGTAGGTACGGTGCCGAAGCCCTTGTATCAAAACCCAACTTCCACAGTCGCGCAATCTTCAGTGAAGATCTCGTAGATGTGGAATTGAGAAAGAGCGAGGTTTTATTCAATAAACGGATATACGTAGGGCTTAGTGTACTGGATATCTCCAAGACTTTGATGTACGTCCAAATATTTACGCGGACTTTAATTGATTGACTTTTTGATGACCTACCATTGTTTGATTGATCTTTTAAGGATCTACCATTGGTTGATCGTCTTTTTGTCGACTCTTTATTGGGAAAAAGTTTTGCGATAATATTCATGTACTTGAAACTTTTGTCTGTACGTATAGGTTCAGAGGAACTATACTTTTTCTTATGTGCATTGGTTGCAATAAGAATTTCTTTATACTTACTGAAATCATCAGGATTCACATAAGCTTCTTCAGGTTTTTGTTTAAACAAAAGTTCCAACAATTCACTGCTCATCAGATAGCGCTTATCACCAATTTTTACATGTTGATTTTTAAAAATTATCGGAGTATCGCCAATTATGAGGGATCCATCCTTAAGCTTACGGACTTCATAGGTCATATCCAAACATTGTTTCCTATTGCGATTTAACAAAAAGAGGAACTTTTTTGTTAAATTTTCATAATTTTGAATAGGTTCATCATCATCTTCCTGAATCATAATTGTATTATACAATCGATCATCCCCATCAGCAGTCATAAAAGATATGTCATCATTTTCTTCATCATCATCATTTCCATCATCTTTTTTAATTTCCTTCTTAAATTCATGCTTTACAGACATGTTTACCAGTTTTTTTAGTGGTGTAACTATAGGTGTGCAGGTTGTATTCAATATACTTTCAGCAGCTTCTTTTCCTAATTGGAGCATACGATGTTTTCGTCGAATTGCATCACTAGCTTTTACTATTTGACGGAGTACTTCTTTCTCTTTATGAAACATGTTGGCGCTTTGATGTCTCGAACAAAACTCACTTTATTTTAGTAAAATCTCTTGTATTTATAAAAGAACAAAGCAGTCAACTCCTTTTCTATATCTACCCTCATTTAAATTCCTATCTTCATTAATAACTATAAATCCATATTTGTCAGTGTTCCAGCATGTTGAGCGCAAATCTCGAAACTTGGTGTACGTTATATCTGTATTTACATGATCATCATAAATATGTTTGAGATTTGTCTCATCTTGCCTAAAAAGAACTAATAAATTGATATTGTCTCTAACTAATTGTTTAGGGACTCGAGCACATGTTTGACAAAGATAGAAACTATCAACATTTACATGTCTTCCCATGCAGAAGAAGGCTCTAACATTTTCTTGCTTTTCACAAGCGATATCATTAAATATGAAATAGAGTTTGGTTTAGCCTCGCTACGTGAAACTACTTCTTCATGCTCACTGAATGGAAAGTACTCAACGTTATCTACGTCACAGAGTACTTTTTCCAAGAATTTTTACTTGGGCTGTTGAAGAGATTTCGAGTAGAGGTAAATATTTTCAACTCTGAGACCATTTGCATGCAAAATTCGAGAAAGCAGTGCATTTGTTTTACCAAAATTGGATGGTCCACAAAAAACAGCACGAATGCTGTCTGACAGCAGACTGCCGTGACGTTTCACCCTCTTCTGCTCACGCTGAACTGGGGTATCTATATTCGCGATCGGAAGTTTAACAGGTTGTTTCTCGAACAGCATCTTGATCTCGGCTGCTGCTCGGGCTATAAATACCGCGCTTATATAAGCTTTGAGTCAGTCGCGTACTAACCTTCGTAAAGTGAGGAATGATTATACATCGCAGAGAGAAAGTTATGAAACGCTGTGGTAAAGGCTTGGTTAATAGTAGTATCAACAAGTTACCTTTTGAATTACATTTACCAGGCTACCAGTACTGTGGACCTGCTACTAAATTAGCTAAACGATTAAAACGAGGCGACCCAGACGTATAAATCCGCTGGACGCTGCTTGCAAGGAGCATGATATTGCCTATTCGAAAAATCGTAAGAATATTGAAGTAAGAAACGCTGGTGATCGAACACTAGCTGACAAAGCGTGGCAACGAGTCTTTTCTAAAGACTATGGTTTTGGTGAAAAATCAGCTGCAGTAGCTATAACTAACATCATGAATGCTAAATCAAAGCTGGGTATGGGACTGAGGAAGATGAATAAAAAAAAGTTAAAGAAACGAGTAGTGCTGAGGAAGATTGTAGTTGCAGCTAAAAAATCTATAATCGCCAGTTATGATGCTCAATTCGCCATCAAGGCTGCTGTAGAGAGTGCTAAAAAAGCTGTTAAAACCGCCAAAGTTGGCGGTGTTTTACCTCTGATTTCAATTTTCGCTGGACTTAGCGCGCTTGGCGCTCTTGCTGGTGGAGTAGCTGGTGTGGCAAAGGCTGTGAATGACGCAAGCGCAGCAAAAAAGCAGCTATCAGAAGCTCATCGCCGTAATAAAAAAATGGAGGAAGTAGCTCTTGGTAAGGGGCCACACTTGAAACCTCACAGAAAAGGGTTAGGTCTTCACATAAAGCCCTATCAACAAGGTCAAGGAATAAAGAGAAAACGAATGTCAAAAAACTTGTAGTGAAGCTACCACGACGAGCACTAACCGATTTTGATTTGCTCAAGTATGCCAAGACTGTAAAGATTCCCCATTTTCGCGGAGTCTTTATGCGAAATGAATTGCCTAAAAGTGGGCATCATCGTTATGAGTCAGCTATCATTAACCTTGACGATAAAGACGGCCCTGGGACGTATCAAGTATCTCGGTGGTGGTAGCTTCATAAAATACAATCATGAAATATATCACGAATATAATACATATGAGTGTGGCCATTTATGCCTTAAATTCTTGTGTGGGCAGCTTAGTGTACCGAACAAATAGTCTCTACTATATAAGAGAAAGTAACTGCCTATAAGGAATCAGTATACAGGAAGACATCATCATGGATGAATTATTCACTCTGACTATTTCGAGCAACTCCTCAGTGCTTGAAGCTGAATACTTTCCACCAATAGAGCTCTCATCAAATAAGAATTATGATCTTGGTCTCGTTGAATTACTCACATTTAATTCAATTCCTAACGTTGATGATGGAAAAAATAAATTCTACATTGGTGATCACGTTGTGACCATACCCCCTAGCAGCTATGAAATTGAAGATATTGAAAAATATACACAGATGTCTCTAGCGAATGAACACTATTCTGTTGTAATAGTACAAAGTAGCAGTGGTGAGACTGAGAACTATGTGCAAAAGAATCTAGAAATTAAAGATATGATAATAAGCATCAAGCTTAACAACAATACTTTGCGCAGTGAAATCAAAAGCACTCGTAAAGTTAATTTTAAACCTAAAGATTCTATTGTTCAATTGTTAGGATATGAACCATGTGTTCTTCCGGCTAACAAACTGCATACATCAGATCTACCAGTAGCTATTCTTAAGGTCAATGCTCTCAGAGTTGAGTGTAATATAAGAACTGGAGTATACATTAACAATCGCAAAGTTCACACAATTCATGAATTCTTTCCAACTGTCCCACAAGGATATAAGTTCGTAGAAGTACCATCACACGTCATTTACCTTCCGATCGCCGTGAAGACAATACACCATATTCAGCTCCGCATAGTGGATCAATACGGAGACTTGGTAAACTTTCGAGGAGAGACTATAACAATTCGATTGCACGTCAAATCAATGTGATGGGTTTCATTTATAATCGTTAAGTGGGTTGGAGTTATATAAGCAAGCCACCATGCGAGAAAATAATCAGTCTTCAATCAGCTCGCAAGAGGTTAACATCTCAGAGAGTGCGCATTCTGGAGGAACTAGGTCTCAGAGTGATACCTTGTCAAGAAAGAAGAAAAAGCGAGCATCAATCTATATATTTATTATTTGTTGTTGCCGATGGTATAAAGATGGAAGAAATACTGAATATTCTAGCTTCAGTTAGCCATGATGAATCTTTAGCACACTATAGGATTAATTCTCGTCAACCTTATGTTTCGTCATCATTTAACAACAGTGATGAGATTCGAATTGCAATGCAACATCAAGATTTGTACATTATTCCAAATAAAAGCTCATTGCATATACATGGAAGACTTGTCAAATCCGATGAAAATAATGTGAAAGTTACAACTTTGGTTGGCAATGCCATCTGTTTTTTATTTGATGACATTCCTTATGAATTGAACAGTATTGAGATTGATCGATGCAAAAGTGTCGGACTTAACAGTACCATGAAGGGGTACGTTTCTCTAACTCCCAATCAGCTTAATTTTGCTGAGAATGCAGGCTGGCCTGATGCAGATTTATCTGCCAAGATTATAAATGAGGATGGATACTTTGATGTAACCATACCACTCAGCATTATTCTTGGCTTTGCTGAAGATTATCGAAAGATCATTGATAATGCTAAACATAAAATCATTTTAACGAGATCACGTACTGACTTGAATGCTGCAATGCAGAGTACACGATAAAATCCTGAAGAATTCAAAATTTTACTTAATAAAATGGAGTGGATGAATCCCTACTTGTTTGCTGGAGATCGTCACAAGCTACAATTTTTGAAATTTATTGAGAAGGATCCACTCATATCACTGAATTTTCGAAAGTGGGAAATGTATGAGTATCCTCTAATTCCTGCTGCACAGAAACACGTGTGGACTGTGAAAACTCCAACGCAGATAGAGAAACCAAGATATATTATACTGGCTTTTCAAACAGATAGGAAAGATCAACGTAAAAAATATGCCAACATTTTCGATCATTGCAGCATCACAAACGTAAAACTTTTCTTACATTCCCAATATTATCCATACGGTAATTTAAATCTAAACTTTGATCGAAATCGATTTTCTCTATTGTATGAGATGTATGCTAATTTTCAATCTTCATATTATTATGGAAAAGAGCCTGAACCTCTACTACAGAAAGAGACCTTCAAGAAATATGCTCCACTAATTGTTATTGATTGCTTAAAACATAATGAGTTTCTTAAACAGGCTTCAGTGGATGTGCGATTAGAATTTGAATCAAGTACCAATTTTCCCGCTAACACAGCAGCCTATTCTCTAATTTTACACGATCGCATTGTCCAATATCAACCAATCAGTGGTGTAGTGAAGAAGCTGTGATGTGGTGGGGGTAATGCTGAGTGGAGGGGGAAGAGTGTCAGCAAGGTATAAAAGAGCTGATTCTGGCCAGAAAAATCATTTTCAGTCAAGATGGACCACGTTGTGGATGTTCAAGGCTTCAAGCGACCATACAACGACTTTGTCTTCAAGGAGCTGGCTATTCTTCCCCTTCAGGATGATGCTCAACCTCTAGTCTTCCACTTCGAACCACCCTACAGCTGGAGTTCCTTACCTGGACGATACAAGAGTAAAAAATCTATGGCTGATCTACAATTACCATGGAATAAACTGGACTGTTGGTGCCGTGCCCGATGAAGAATTAAGACCTATACTTCGAGAAATCTTAGCAAGTGCACGTACAGTATATGTAAAAGGTTTAGAAAAGAAAAGATGGACAGAAAAATATGTATGAAATGTACAAAATCTGGAGGATTTTAGCTGCCCTTCTATAAAAGAACTTAAATTGGAATCGTGTATGACTGTATGCTCACACCATACTCATCACAGTGACAATTGTGCACTAAATAATGTCATGATTATCAGAAAATATATTTTGAATAAATCAGCAATGACGAATTTATCGACAAGTGTAGATGAAGTTGACAATACTACACTTACAGATTTTTATAATCAATGTGAATTCTATATTTAAAAAAACTAGTTTAAGATTTTTTTGTACAACTAGGTTAAGTTTTTTTGATGAATAAATGTTACGAAATGGAAACAAATATGTGAATATACTTCCTATCCTATTAGTTTTAAGATAATTTAATTATTTAAACTTAGTTTAATTATTTTTAACTTAATTTAATTAAAATACTTAAGTCACTTTCAATTTTTTCATAAATATAAGTTTTCTCTTTTCTTGTATTTAACGCATGCGCAGTAGAATATATTTTCTTTGCGCAGTCTCTAAATTAGAGTGAGAGAGGTGAAGAGTGGGGGCAGCTTCCTATATAAGCAGGGTTTTTGAGCTACTTTCTTCATTCCAACATCTCCGAGGTTGACTGCAGCTTCAACTGGAACATAACCTCTGACGTTTCATGATCATCAGGAGTGGAGGGTGGAGGAAAATAAGGAAGAGTTGGTTCTGATAGTAGATGACTTGAATTCCTGGACTGGGGAGCAAGGGGGAGGGATTTGGAATGAAGAAAAGGAGGCCTATGTAAGGAGCTCCAAACATAGAGAGACAGACCGGGAAGGGAGGAGGTTGCTAGACCAAATAGGAGAAACAGGATGGTTTATATGAAATGGCAATATGAAAGGAGATGAAAAAGGAGAGATCACATTTATAGGTAAGGTAGAAACAGTAATAGACTACATCCTGGCGGAAGAAAGAATGATGAAGATGATAGGCAGTATGAACGTGGGGAATGAGATAGGTTCCGAACACTTCTCAGTAATAGCTACACTGAAAGGTGGCGTCCGAAAGCGTGGCAGAGGGAGAAAGGAAAGAGGGGGAGAAAGGAACACGAAAATGGGAGTCTGGGGGGAAGATAAATTAAAAGAGTTTAAACAAAAAATGGAAAAGGAGAATGTTAGGTATGCAAAAGAGGAGGGAGTAGACTCGTTAATTGAAAGGTTCAAAGGGTCGATTGAGAAGGTAAGGGATGATATAGGTACAAAAGAAGGAAGAGAAGAGGGAAAGAGAGGCTGGTGGGACGAGGAATGCAGGGAGAGAAAAGAGATAATGAAAGAGTGTGTAAGAAAATGGAGGAAAGGAGAAATGGAGAAGGTGGATTACAACAGGAAAAAAAGAGAACATGAGAGGATGCTGGAAAGGAAACAGCAAAGGGGGAAGGAAAAATATAAGGAAGAAGTAGAAAAAGCGATCAGAGAAGGTAGGGTCTGGCATGTGATAAATAGGGAAAGAGGAGGAAGGAAGGGCGTGAATGAAGAAATAGAAATGGATGAGTGGACGGATTATTTCAGGGGTCTGTTAGGGGGAAAACAAAATAGGATCAAAGTGGAAAATAGAAGGATAATCCAAGGAGAAATGGAGGAAGGGAACGGAATAACAAGAGAAGAAGTGGATGAGGCGATAGATAAACTAAAAAGAAACAAGGCTACAGGAGAGGATGGTATGGAGAACGAAGCGATAAAGTATGGGAGAGAAGGGGTTAGGGAAGGGATCTGGAAGATCTGCAACAAGGTCTGGAAAGGAGAAGGGTGGCCGCATACGCAGGCGACGTAGTGCTGTTAGCAGACGATGAGAAGGGGACAAACCTAATGATGAGAATTTTTGAAGAGCATGTGGGAACAAAAGAACTGACGGTGAACGTGGAGAAGACCAAGGTGATGTGCTTCAGAACTAGAAAGACTCAAATAGGTTACGTTTGGAAGATGAACGGACAAACAGTGGAAAGTGTGGAGGAATTCTGTTATTTAGGTTTTTGTTTTGAGGCAGGAGGGGGAAACGAGGTGCAGGTGAGGAAAAAAATTGAGTGTGCGAGTGAAGTAATGGGCCAAGTATGGGGTATAGGAAAGATAAGGTTCAATGACGATTGGAGAATGAGGGTTTGGTTGTTTGATGTGTTGGTTTGGGCGGTGTTGTATTATGGAGTGGAGGTCTGGGGATGGAAGAAACATAGGAAAGTGGAAAGCATGCATGAGAGATTTCTGAGATGGGTATTGGGGGTTAGTTGAAGTTGCCCAGGTTACATGTTAAGGGAAGAATTAGGAAGGGAAAAAATGGTAACTAGACACATTAAGAGAGCCTGGAGGTTTGAAGAGAAGTTGAAAAGGGAAGAGGGGAGCAGAATAGCATAAGTATGCTTGGACGAAGTTCGGAACAAGGAGACGAGAGGCAATTTGGGAAATTCGAAATGGGAGGAAGAAAGGAAAAAAATAAGGAGAGTTTGTAATATACAAGAAGGGGTTCAGGATTGGCAGAGCATAGAATTAGAGTTATTAGTAAGACAAGGAGAAGAGAGATGGATAAAAAATATGGATTCGAGCTACAATAGATGGTATATGATGGTCAAAGGGTTTGCGGAACCAGAATATTTGCAAAAAATAAAAAAGGAAGACGAATGGAATAGGGTGGTACGGTTTAGAATGGGAGAAGGAGTGAGAGCGTGTAGATACTGGATGGCTGAAGAGGACAATCTGTGCAGAGTATGTGGATACGAAATGGAGTCATGGGCACATGTGTTAGAGAGGTGTACAGGAGAGGAAGATGAACAGTTGAGTGTGGATGAGTGTGTGAGATGGATTTTGGATGGTAATGGACAGGGAGTGACGTGGATGAAGAAATTGGAAGAAATAAGAGAAAGCAAGAGAACAGGGCAGAGCCAAACGGGTAATC
Organism: Andricus curvator; assembly: GCA_932195095.1. NCBI lineage: Eukaryota > Metazoa > Arthropoda > Insecta > Hymenoptera > Cynipidae > Andricus > Andricus curvator. The sequence continues at coordinate 4,269 of CAKNYM010028851.1, read as the reverse complement.
CTATTAAAGGAAATTAAATAGCAGAAAGTAAACCTTTGAAATCGTTGAAAATGTATTTTATTGTAAGAGGAAACGGAAGCCCTGGAATATCGCTCATTTTAAAGTTTAAGAATTATTTGTAGTAAGAGTATTGTTATTTTAAGTAAGACGAAGCATTAGAATATAAGCAGCGGTGGAATTAGATTAAGGATGGAATGTAAATATATGTACAGGGAGCGGAGGCCCTCAACCCCGTAAAAGGGAGAGATTAAATATACACACATACATACTGTAACGTGGCATTATTCCACATATACAAATAATTTGAAAATTATTAAAGTACTTTTACACATCTCTACTCGTTAGGCTCGTACTAGTAGTAAACTTTCTGACAGTTGCCTGCGAGCAGCTGGAGTTGATTGGTTCAAGTTAAATGTACTCTCAACGAAGCAATCACTCAAAATTTCAAGTCAACCACCTGTCGATCATTATGATTGATCGACCGAAAACTTAAATTCAAATTCAAAATCAATTAAATAATTGTCGACATTACCTTCATTTTGTGGGATAAAATAATCCAAGAAAACCAGGATTGGAGGCTATAGGTCCCATGTCAGCTGACAAGTCGGTCAGAATCGTCCGACCAGGGACAGAAATAAATAAATAAGACACTTCACTCACTGTTCACACACGTCCTTTTGTTTTTTTATATATAAACTGGAGCCGAGGGGCTCATCACACACGCACACGCAAACGTCACTAGTGACCAGGGGTCAGTGACAAATTCACTACACGCATACACGTCACGCGAAACAACGCAGCGGCTACGACACCCCGACTTCGCAGAAGAGGACCTTGGTTACTCGCATGGATAGGAGTCCCGTGCGATCAACGATAACCAGGGCGACGACGTCCACGTTCACAACGCGACGATGTAAACAAACCGGCGTGAACGAGCGCGCGGCCATACTGCTGCACCCTAGACTATAGCTTAGCGGACCATGTGGTCATTCTGCTCGTCCGTGCGCCACCTCGTGCCGTCAGCTGTAAACGAATTTTCTCTCTCTCTATCCTCATGATCGTCGTCGGCTCGTGACGTAACGCTTGCCTGCCGCCAGTTGCAAACGAATTTCGACTACGGGGACTGTTAGTTCGACGCTCACGGAGAAAACATCCTCTCTAATTTTGACCAGGAAATTGATTTCTTTTTGTTGAAGACCGAAAAATGCCACTGGGACGTGGTTCCCTACGGGGACGTAGGGTGATTACAGGTGAGGTTTTGTGCCCTTGATTTCTTGCTCTCTACCTTTCATTCTGAGTCCGGAATATCTTGTTTAATTTTAAATTGAAAATGTACGCGAGTGGGCGATAAAGGCCAAAAATTTACGAGTCGTCAGCAATGGCTGACCAGTGGCCGGTCCTCTAATTAGGCGTCCTAATGAATCTCGAAAAATGCATTCTCGCGAGTCCTATTCGGTTTGACTTCAGTGGTTCAAGCTGAACTGGTCAGAATTCTCAGGCGCGTTTTCTCCTTCAGCAGTAGAGTCAGTGGTTAGGGATATAAGAATTCAACCACGCGGTCTTGCAAAATGTCCGACGCCGTCTCGGTAGAATTCGGTCATTAACAATCGTCATCACGGGCGCGTGCTAACAATTAATTCGAGACTCCCGTCTGGGAGAATGTCGTCGATTGTCTCGTCAATTAAAATTGAATTGTTGGAATCGTAAATTGGAGTAATTCTATGCGCATTTAATTCGGAAGGAATATCAACCGAATAATGTTCACGACCTGCGAGGTCATTCGTGGGTTAACAGAGAAATTCACGATATTTAGTCATTCTCTCAAAAGTTATTCGTTCCCGCGAAGTTAAAGAGTGGCCATCAAACATGGCCGTCTGATGATTGTAAATCGGGCTACTAGTACTTAGCTATTAAAATGTATCGATAACCTGAATTAAATTCCTTCATATTTTAAATGTACGAATGAAAATGGCAAGAACTTGTGAAAAATCATTACCCAGTAATGCGTGACGTTAATCCTGACCACTCCCCTCTCCGCTTCCCTTACATCTGAGTTACAAGGCCTACTCACTCTATAAAGCGAAAAACAAATAACCCCATATTAAGAAATTGAAGAGGTTCTGAAACCGACTGAATTTTATTCCCTTTGCTAATGTTAGGTAGAAATTAGCTGGCGCTCAACGCAGTCAACCACGAGAAATTAAATTCAATTACCATATCAATGAACCAAAATAATATAAATTCAAAATAAGGGTTATAATACATATATACATAAGTAAATTAAGCTAAGCATAAAAACATGAAAAGAAAGCTAAGCATGCAAAGGAAGCTAAGCATGCAAAGAAAGCTTAGCATAAAGTATAGTTAAATTAACGTTAAACTATAGTTAGTTATAGTTGAAGTATAGTTAAATAACGTTAAACTATAGTTAGGTTATAGTTAAAGTATAGTTAAATTAACGTTAAACTATAGTTAAGTTATAGTCAAAGTATAGTTAAATTAACGTTAAACTATAGTTACGTTATAGTTAAAGTATATTTAAATTAACGTTAAACTATAGTTAAGTTATAGTTAAATTAACGTTTAACTATAGTACGTGAATGCCAATTTACAATGGAAAATTACTATTTGGTATTCATTTTTAGAAAATCCTTTTTATATATCAGCAAAAATTGTTTACATAAGAGCGCGACCTCTTTACATAGCTTTAGTGAAAAATTACAGAAATTTATCTTTGCTCCACTTGAGGATGTAAAGTACAGAGGCACATAAAATTAGGATCAAATATTTTGGACCCAATAAACACGGATATATACCTCGGCGGAACAAAGATATAAAGGAACTTATTGGATCCATCCAACTGTACTCACACCATACCCGATAGACACCTTTATATATTTAAAAACCT
>CAKNYM010028835.1:403-11650 GCA_932195095.1 Andricus curvator | reverse complement strand
GTGAAAAGTTGTAGGCTCCGGAAGCTACGATCATGGTTCCTTAAAACAACCAATTCCGACGCAACTGGAACGTGTACGTCATACACTCCTGCTTCTTCTATCCCAGAAGGTAAGCAAGAGCAAGAGTCCGGTCTCTAGCCACGGATGACCTTACGCGGCAGACGGCACAGTTGAAGATGAAAGTTTCACCTCTGGATACTTTTTCAGAGCTACCAATCTTTGTAGAATGTTATGAGGAACAGTGTTGACGGACCAGACGAAGTGATCCCAAAAGAACAGCCTTTTGCATCCGGATTGCGATGGACTGAGCCTGACGCTGGCAAGTCGGGGTTTTGTTGCCGATTATGAGAACTACAAGATGGACTTTGTAGCCTTGGTACAGTCTGCTCAGCTGGAAAAGATGTGCTTGATATTTCGCCCGATTTTCTTCCTTTGCCGTGATATTATCATTGGCTGGTGCCGAGAATTCAATCACGTAAATGTTCTTCGTCTTCAGATCTTGGAGGACAATATCAGGCTTTGTAGCACTGATACGTTGTGTGGTGGAGAATGAGAAATTCCAGAAGATCTTACACTGATCATTCTCCACAACGGACTCAAGTTCCCTGTGGGCGTATGGCAAGACTGGTAATAGATCAACACCATAGACGTGCCGAAGATGGTAGTATAACACTTTTAGCACCGCATTGTGTCTCTGTATATACCCGTAGCATGCATACTTCGAGCATCCATTGAGAACATGTTCAACTGTTTCTGGCTCTTGCTTGCACGCTCGGCAGTTGGTATCGACTACAGGTACATTCATTATGCGTTCGCGGTAAACTAAGGTGTCTATAACGCCGTCTTGACATGCAAAAAGAAATCCCTCAGTCTCCGATCTCAATCCAGCAGACTTGAGAAACATGTTGGACAGACCCATCGATAGCTCTTCTCTACGTATAATGCCGTAGAATTTACCGTGAAGGGGATTGCCAATATTTTCTCTTAGTAGAAGCGAATGTTCTGCTTCCTGTACACGATTTTTCAGCATCAAATGTGTTAGTGATGCTAGGCCATGTGTAGTGTCGCTGGAATCAAATGGGAGACCAAGCTCCTCTGCGGCGCTATCTGCGGCACGATATAGAAACGCCGCAGCATTGACGACTTCATGTTGATTCACGAATCGCATAAGAGAATCTGTGCTATTTAGAACTGAACAAGCTGTAGTCAGAACCGTTCTTCGAGTAAGACACTCCAAGCTCAGCAAACCTCTACTCCCTTTATCTCGAGGGAGGTACATTCGAGGTACGGAGGATCTAGAATGATGACTTTGATGGATTGTCATCATCTTGCGGGTGCTTCGGTCAAATTGCTTCAACTCATCGATGTTCCATTTTACTGCACCAAACGTGTAGAGCAGTATAGGAACAGCCACACTGTTAGAAAAATCTGTACTAAATTTAGTATACATGTAATGGAAGCAAGAATGCACAACATGAAATTAAATTTAGTCTACCGGCGTACAGTAAATTTAGTATATTTATACTGAATTTAGTACACGCGTATACTAAATTTCATATATGCGTATACTAAATTCAGTATGAATATACTAAATTTACTGTACGCTGGTATACTAAGTTTAATTTCATGTTGTGCATTCTTGCTTCCATTACATGTATACTAAATCTTGTACAGATTATTCTAACAGTGCAGCATATTGGTCGCCTGGATCTTATTCTTCCCAGATAATTCGGAAGCCCAAATTTTTCTGAGAATTTGGCGATAACTTTTTGCGAGGGCCGTTGTTAGCACACGCACATTTTGGGTTTTCGCTTGCGATATTCCAAGATATGTATATGTTTCTCCACTAGCAAGATGTTGAATGGTATTTCCGCCTATGAGTTGAACATCCTGATCGTCACTCGATGATGTAGTTTCTAGTCTTCCTTGGTGTAGGTGGACGCAGGGACACTTGTCCAGTCCGAAGCTCATGCCAATCGCTTTAGAGTACTTATTTACCGCAGCCACAAGGATGTTAAGGTCCTCTTTTGAAGAAGCAAAGAATTTAAGGTCGTCCAGGTATAAAAGGTGGTTGACCTTATATTCTCTTCTGTTTGGCGGGCCACATAGGTATCCAGAGCTTTTGCCTCGGAGCACAGTAGGTAGAGGCGAGAGGGAGATGCAGAAAAGTATCGAACTTAGAGAGTCTCCTTGGAAGACCTCCCTCTTATATGTGATATAACTGGTAGTCACTTGTCTTTTGTCAGATGTTATGACAAATCTTATCCGCCACAAAAGCATAAGCTCTTTTATGCATCTCACTATTTTTGGATGCACCTCCAGGCACTCAAGAATCTTAATAAGTAGCTCATGGTTTGTGTTATCGAATGCCTTACGGTAGTCAATTCAAGCCACGGACAGATTGCGTCGATACCTGATCGAGTCCTGGGTAATACACCTGTCTATTAACAGCTTCTCCCTGAAACCTGCCAGCCCTCTCTTGCATCCACGTTGTTCAACTATTGCACTCTATACCGGCTCGATAGATGTTAATATCCTCTCTTTGAGGATGCCAGTGAATAGCTTGTAGCTGGTGTTTAAACAAGCTATGGGCCCGTAGTTCTTTGGACTTGACAAATCTCCGGTCTTAGGGATCAGTACCGTGCGTCCTCCCACTAGCCACTGCGGGATGGGTTGTTCTCTGTTTAAGAAAGTAGTAACTATACGAGCTAGATGTTGGTGCGTAGAAGTGAACTTCGTCCACCAAAAGTTGTTGATTTTATCTGACCCTGGCGCTGAAAAGTTTTTAGTTCTAGCGATAACTTTCTTTACTTCTTCAGCAGTAATTAGTGGCCACTCTTCCTCTGGACCTTGCAACCTTTGACTTTGGCAAAAGTTACGAAAGAGTGATATATCTGAACCGTCTTCATCTAGCTTATAGGTATCTCCATTCTCCATAGACGAGAAGGATGAGTAGAAAAGGTGGAATTTTCCTTAATTCACTTTACTCGCCGTTCAAGGCGCTGTTTCGCTGTTGAAAGAGATCTTATTTTTGCGCCCAGTGCTGCTTGATGGTCAACAGTTTTAATTTGTTCAGCGTCTGATTTGCTTTCCTTAAGTTTCGAGCAAGTGCCCTAACTTTTGGACTGAATTTTTTATTTGATGTTATGTAGCTAATCACGCACTGAACATTAGATGCAGGCTGTCTCGGCGTTTCAATTTTAAACTGAAGCTGTGCAATACGCTCGCGAGTCTTACTCAGGCATACTGAAGTATCGTTACTTCTATTGTTGCTAAGCAGGGAGACCGCCTTCTCATAAACTACACAGTTCAGATTCCAGAGATTGACATCTTCGGGGAGCAAATTGGGGAGAGCAGTATTAGCTTCAGTCAATTTGTCCATCCTGAGAAAGACTTTTTGGTGGATTTTTGATCTCCTACTTCTCATGATGGCATTATCGGCTATCTGCAAAGGTGGTCTTGCTGGAACAGGTGGTATGTTCCCTGGAGGACGTTGCTCTTCTTCTTGCTGATAAAGAGCTTCATAGCCGTTTTTGCGCAAAAAGGATACCTGATCTATTAAATACTGAGGCGTTTTATGAGCATATTCCGGCTGCATAGTGACCCAACAATTGTTATTATTATTATTAATACGTTTTGTATACAGATCTGATGAGGGAAACCAGCTGTGTTTCCGAAACGTAAACGATTCCATTTTGCTTTTTAAATAAATTTCAACTATTAGCCTGGAAGATGTCGTATTTATTAGGTTCCCTTACCTAATATTATAAATTACAAATATTCCCAGACGTAAAAAAAATAAAATTTTATTCGTCTTATAAATTCTCTTTTATGTCGAGTTAGTTATAAATTAGGGGAAATTCATTATTAGTTTTTCTGAATATAGGGGAAATGAAAGAAAGGGAGAAAAAGGGCCGGTAAAAAGATTTTGTAAATTCAGAAACAAAATCAACAATTTGATTTATCTTGAAAACGGTGAGAGATACGTGAAAACTGACAATATTTTCAGTGTTTTATGAAGGGGGTGGTTGTCGACTGTCCCGTCCTAAAAACAGTAAACAGATTTTCGAAATGAAAAAAATAAAACTTTTTATGTAACACGAGTTTTTTTTCCTCGCTTTCTGGACGTGGTTTGAAGCAGCAAAGTAGGTAATTATTGGTGGTGGGGTACTTTACCGGCCTAGGCCGATAAAGTGCACTTTATTGTCCCCGGAAAATGCACGTGCATGCACGTTCGTTACTTCGACCCACGCGCACTGTTTTGCCCGGCACTTGTTCCTTTAAAATAACCTCAAACCTAAGACGTAATATCATGAGAAAACTCGGAAACCATACTCTTATTACATAAAATGTCGTGTGTACCGAGACAGCGAAGTATTTTTATGGCCGAGCGTGAGTTTGCAAAAACGAGTCGAAGTTGTGGCACAATATGCATTATACTATTAATTATCTCAAAAATCGTCAGCAATACGTGAAAACTAATAAAACTTAAAAGGATTTTGCAGAGGGAGATTGTTTCCGGTCAACTCGAACTAACTCAATAGAAAGATTTAGAAAATTTTTTAAAAACTATAATTTTTGTCATCTTGAAAACGGTGAGAGATAAGCGAAAACTAGCAACATTTTCAGGATTATCTAAAGGGGGATGTTTCTTGGCCGCCTTCACCTAAACCAGTAAACAGATGTTCGAAATTAAAGAAAAAATAAAAATGTTGAATTATCTCGAAAACGGTCAGAGACCCGTGAAAACTAACAAAATTGTACAGATTGGGGATTGTTTTCGACCAACTCGAACTAACTTAATAGAAAGATTTAAAAAATTAAAATGTTTAGTTATCTTGAAAACAGCGAGGAATACGCGAAACCAACTCGAACTAATTCAATAGGAAGATTTTAACAATTTAAAAAATATTAAATAAAAAAAATTTAATTTTGAGTAATCTTGAAAACGGTAAGAGATACGCGAAGACCGACAACATTTTCGGGTTTTTCTAAAGGGGGATGGTTCTCGGTAACCCCGACCTAAACCAGTAAACAGATTTTCTAAAAAAAATCAAAATTTGTAAATATCTCTAAAACGGCCAGACATACGTGAAAACTAAAAAAATTGCACAGATTTTACAGAGGCGGATTGTTTTCGACCAACTCGAACTAACTCAATAGAGAGATTTTAACAATTAAAAAAAATTAAAATAAAAAAAAAAATGTTAAGTAATCTTGAAAACGGTGATAGATACCCAAAAAAACTGACAACATTTTAAGGTTTTTCTAAAGGGGGATGTTTATGGACCATCCCGACCTAAATCAGTCAACTGATTTTCGAAATTAAAAAAAAATCAACATTTTGAATTATCTCGAAAATGGTCAGAGATACGTGAAAACTAACAAATCATTAAGGATTTTGCAGTTGGGGATTGTTTTTGGCCAACTCGAACTAACTCAATAGAAAGATTTTAAGAATTGACAACAAAAAACATAATTTTGAGTTATATCGAAAACGATCAGAGATACATGAAAACTCTGCCAATTTCAAGGGTTTCGCAGGGCGGGTTTGTTTTCGACCAACTTGAACTAACCCAATATATATATTATAAAAATTCAAAAAACAAAACTTAAATTTTGATTTGTGTTTGTATTTATAATTATATGTTGCTCATTTCACGAGCACTTTGCTTCCCGTTAGCAAATGTATTTGCTTCCTCATAGCGGAAGCATTAGTTATTTTTTTCAATAATAGACAAAGGAAAGTCTTCATTTTCATCAATTTAAAAATAGAAATGTACAAAAAATGCAAAACTACAAAATAATACAAAAAATTTTTTTAACACAAAGACAAATCAGACAAATCAAATTTTGTATTCGAAATGATAATTTTTCGAGCTGGAAAAGGGATGGGAAAAGTTCTGTAGCACCCTATCCCTTTCCCAGCTTTATTATTTCTTTACAAACATGGTCAGAATTACCCTATTTGAAAACTTAGGATCAAAAAGTCTTTTCTATTCATGCGTCAACTTTGAATTATTTTAATTAAAAAAACTTTTTCTGTTTGCAGCATATGACTCAAATATTATAAATGAGCATAACTTCCTTAATCTTTAATAAAATATATTAATATTATGTGTCAATCGATTCGTTTCGAACCAAGGAATCTTTTATATTCTTGCATCAACTTTAAATTATGTTGAAGAAAAAAGTTTTACTATAAAAAAACCGTATTTTCAAATATTATGCATTACCATAGCCTCCTTACTCTTCAATAGAATGTATTAATATTAAAGGTCAATCGATTCGACTCGAATCAACACATCTTTTCTGTTCTTGCATCAACTTTGAATTATGTTAATGAAAAAAGTTTTACTATAAAAAACCGTATTTTCAAATATTATGCATTACCATAGCTTCCTTATTCTTCAATAAAATATATTAATAGTATAGGTCAATCGATTCGTCTCTATCCAAGGAATCTTTTATGTTCTTGCATCAACTTTGAATTATGTAAATGAAAAAAGTTTTACTATAAAGAACCGATTTTCAAAAAATATAAATTACCATAATTTCCCTACTCTTTAATCAAATGTATTAATATTATAGGTCAATCGATTCGTCTCGAACCAAGGAATCTTTTATATTCTTGCATCAACTTTGAATTATGTTAATGAAAAAAGTTTTACTATAAAAAACCGATTTTTCAAATATTATTAAGTGCTCAGAAAAAATACAACAAATGTTTTTAGAAATCCTTCGGTCAGTTTCAAGATATTAGTCTTGAAAATAAGCCCTCCAAATTTCATCAATTTATCTGCGACCGTTTTCAAGTTCTCGTGTTCACAAAAAAGCGTGACATCCACACACACATCCGCACACACATCCGGACAATTGCTTAGAACATTGTATTAGACATTTTTAAATTGGGGAAGGTTCAATTAAATGAATTTAAAAATTTTGGAAAATGTTACCATTACAAAGCTTCCTCCATGAGGAAGCAAAATTCAAAAAACAAAAGTTAAATTTTGATTTATCTCGAAAACCGTGAGAGATACACGGAAACTGACCAACTTTTGACAGTTTGATACAGGTCCTCAAAACCCCCGAACTAGCGTAGTCAAGTAAAGTAGAGATACGTGAAGACTGATAAAATTTTGAGTGTATTGCAGAGAATCTAGCCGAGTAGAAAATTATTTCGCACTGGAGTGAATGAAAAGATCAGTTAACTAGTGCCGGCGAGCCACCATACTAACCTCTTTCAGAAGAAACAACTAGCAGTTTCAGAATAAAACAGTTTTTTGTGTCTCCTGAAAAATGAGAAAAACTGATTAGGTGGTGTCAGAACTTAAGCGACGATATTTGATACATGTAGCTTTAATTTTTATACGTGATTCTCAAATTAGATAAGAAATCTTTGTCCTTATAGATCTTTCTAAAATTCAAACAATTTGTGAACTATGGCCTTATAAACAGTTAATTGCAAAATCATCTTTGGTCTATGCCACCTGCAATTTTACAATTAAGATTTTCTATTTTTTTAGTTATTTATTTGGTAGTCTAATATTATAATCAAATAGTATTAAATTATAATATATAATCATATATAATTTTTGTATGTATACCATTAAGCCATTTCCCTTTCGGGGTAGGCGTGACACTACCCGATTCGGGTAGTGTTTCTAGGTTGATAAACTGTAGTAAATAACTACAAGTGTGGGCTCACCACACCCACGATGTGCCAACAGCACTCAGTTTTCTCGAATGGTCACCCATCCAAGTGCTAACCGCGCCCAACGCTGCTTAACTTCAGTGATCTGACGAGAACTGGTTTTTTCAGCGTGGTATGGCTGTTGGCCATAATATATATAATATAATAATATAATATATAATATATCACATAATAATATAATATATAATTATTAAATTATAATCTAATATTAATAATAGTCAGGTCTCTAATTGCACATATTCAAAATTGACGAATTTTAAATTGAAAATCATTAAAATTGAGGAATTTTTAATTGTAACTCTTCAAAATTGTAAAACTTTGAATTGTCAATCTTCAAAACTGAAGATGTTCTGATTTTAAAAATTTACAATAAAAAATTATGCAAGTTTCAAGATTTACAATTGAGCCGCTGATAATGAAAAGTGGAAATATCTCGTGGGTGAGTAAAACGCAGCTATAGAAAAGTGCCTAGAAAGATTGGATGTAATTTCACGTCTGTAAAAAGGAGTAATAGAACATTGGCAGTAAAAAGTAGACATCGGTACTTAGGCCGTAAGAAACAGGAATAGAAAATCTCGGCAGTAAAAAGTGGACCCAACAATAATACACACGCGTGTGATTTTTCGGCCCCCACCACTTTCCCATCTGGGAGCAACGCATGCAAACGTAGCGTGTCGGTGAGACAGCTCTATTACGCGTTGCGTCGGCTAGCCTCGTGTAAAGCTGAAAATGCACGAGCACGAACCCGAGGCTCAGGCCGAGCTCGTCCGACTTCACGATTCGGTTTCGTTGACTTTTAGGAGGTTTGGGTTGATTTTTGTTTTCAAAAATTCACACCTAAAGGAAAGACTTCAAATACATGTAAAAAATAAATACATGGAGTTTTGAAATATTTAATGATTATATCTTTCAGGAATTCTTATGGAATGTTTTAGATGAGCTGATTCTACAGGGAATACATTATAAAACTCTGGAGGTTTATAAAGTTCAAATGTATTGAATATTGTATATGGGATTTTAAGATTAGGTTAATAATATCTATCACTTTCAAGTGGTTTCATTTTTCATTATAATAAATTTCCTAATAAATTTTCTAATACATTTTATAATAAATTTTCTAATTAATTTTTAAATAATTTTAAGTTAATAAAACTTTTATTTTTCAATCGATTTTAAATATTGTAAAGTTAAAGTGATAATAAATAATAATTATTTTTAATTACAATTTTGGGGATTTTAAGAGAAACAAGCCGAAAAATTATTAACTTGACCTTATATGCTTTCTTAATATATAAAGACTTTATAAAACTTTCAATGTCTTAATATATTTATCTCAACATTACAAAATTTAGTTTTTACAATTTTATTTTAATTGTGAAATAATTGTAATTGGAAAGTAATTGTGAATAATTGTAAAATGAATTTCACAAAATTTATTTTATAAAGAAATATCTCGTGATTTTTAAAGGACAAAAAAATTTTAAAGGTAAGTCTTTGCAGTATTTTAATAACTAATGAACATATTTTCAGAAATTTTTCCTTGATTTTGCCCTGATAAGGTCAAACATGGTACAAAAAACCATCGTGAAATTTCAAATAAAAACGGTACTCTGTATAAATTAATGTTAAAAATGAAAAATAATAATACCTTTTATAAATATTCCTAAATTTTATTTGAATATGATACACAATGATTTTTATTTAAAAAATTGTTGTAAATGATTGTTCATTTTCTAAATTTTACGACATTTTTGTACCACCTTTGACCTAAGGGAGTAGATTTCAGGAATGAAATTATAAAAATATCTCAATTAGTTAGTGTTTGGTTGATAATTATATTTTTTGTTGAAATTTTCATTTGACATATCACAAATATTGAACAATTTTGTGAAATTTGGTCAAGAATCCTATATGAAAATTATATATATAAACTTAAAATAAGCTAAAAAAAGTTGAGAACTCATCTTTTTTGGTTGGAAATTCAACTGTTTAGTTAAAACTTATATTTTTCGTTGAAATTTTGATTGACATACAGAAATATTCAACAATATTTGAAAATTTTGTCAGAATCTTAGGAAAATTATATTTATACCTATAACCCTAAAAATAAATAACTTAAGAAATAAATAGTTATTCGATTATTTTATAGTAAACATTTTTTTTTGCCTCTAATTATAATTTGGTTGCAATTTTCCTTGTTTCTTGACCAAAAATCGTTTTTACTTGAAAATTTATTCATTTTGTTGAAAATTCATTTTTTTGAAGTTAAATTCAACTGTTTTTTATTTTAAATAATTTTTTTTATTGAAATAGCAATTATCACAACCAAAAAAGATGAATTTTCATCCAAAAAAATCCGCCCGCTTCGCGGGCACATTCTCATAGCGCGCTTCGCGCGCGGCTCGCTTCGCTCGCAAGTTTCAGCGCGCCTAGGGCGCGCACCTGTTGGATCTCGTGCTTCGCGCTCGATTGGGTATTCATCTCGCGCTTCGCGCTCGATTATATGTTTATCTCGCGCTTCGCGCTCGATAATGTATTCACCTCGCGCTGCGCGCTCGGACACATTTGTCGTCTAGGTTTTCACACTTCGTGTCCTCGCTAGTGCACGCTTCGCGGGCTAATACTCTCTTAAAGCTTCATCGTTATGACCTGCTTTTGGTTTAATTATGTCAGTTTTACATAAAAAGATGAACTAATTTACTTAAGGTTCTATCGACCTTAAGGAACACATTCTCATCACGACACTCGCGCTTCGCGCTCGATATTTCGTTTGATCATCATGTGAACCTCGCGCTTCACGCTCGTTTCTATTCATCGTATAATAGAAACCCAAAAGTTCGCAACGACCATATGTTACGTTCAATCTTCTTCAGATAAAAATGACTAAAGTTGTATTTGAATTAAAATGAAGAAGGTAATTCCTTTACTTTAGCGTATATTTCCGTATCTTTATAATAAATCCTACAATCAGAAAGATTTTTTTCCAACTATCTGAAAAGGGGAGAAAAGAAGTATTTAAGTCGTTTTTGGAACATATATCTTGCTTTTTCATTCATAATCACACCGACCCCTTGACTACCATGTGATTCCCTATCTACTCCTAACCATATTTCAAAACCGCTTTTCAACACCCCATTTTCTATGTTTCTACTTTCGCATCCCTTTTTCTTTGTCTCAGGTACACATAAAATATCTAGTTTCCTAGCATGCATAGTTTCTCGTAGTTCTCTTACTTTAAGATCATTCACTCCTCTAGCATCACAAACACCCAGTCTCCATTCATCGCCTGAAACTCAAACTTTGCGTTTACCGTGTGTATGCATTTAGTCAATCAAAGTTTCAGTCCAGTCCGAGGCTACTTTATTGTTTGTATTGTTCATGTTTAGATTGTACACCCAACTACCACCTTTATGCGCGAAATTTGTTTTGCGAGTTGAAATCATGTCCAAGTCAAGTAGTGATTCACCGTATAGTGGAGAGTCCAGCTCTAACGTCAGTCCCACGAAAACTTCTGTCACGGGGGGGGGGGGGGG
>CAKNYM010028830.1:963-20489 GCA_932195095.1 Andricus curvator | reverse complement strand
ATAGACTAACTGCAGACGTTTAAGAAGGAAATATTACTTATGATGTACTTAATTACATCAGTTACATCAATTATAATGTTATCTTAAATTTCAACAACTTTGCTAACCATAAAAAAATGCAAAAGGGTTGTGTTCCAAAGTATGCGGTCGGTAAGTGAACCATAACGGTGCGCAGTGTTGCATGCACGATTTTTTTTGATATTGTTCCACCCCTTCACAAAATTCAACAGAAATATATGTTATGAAGGATATTCTAAGGAATGTGTATGTAAAATATGAATGTGGTAACTCCAGAACATAAACTCAAGATTTTTTTTTTTAATTGAAAAATTTGTTTTCCTGTATTTTTTTGTAATAGCCTGATTATTATCTACAACATATATTCTGTTCATCAAAATCGGGCAAGCCGTTTTCGAAAAAAAAAACACTTTTTTTATTTTTTCCCCTCCATAACTCCCACAAAAATGAATTTTCAGGGTTATCATTGGGAGAAATTTTACTTCACATAGATGCGAACCTGTGACAGAAATTTCAAGTTAATACGTGCGGGGGCAGATTTCACATGCTTATCCGCTAGGCTCAAAAATCCTGCGAGCGGAAGTGATGCAGTATTTTCTGAAAGCGGCGAGAAGTTTCAATAATTCGCAACTTTGCTGATCTTTTGGCTTTTTTGAGGAATAATAAGGAGTGCCAAATGTGCTACCGAGAGTAATGCATTATTTCTAGAAAATCACGAGATGTAAATAATTTATAACTTCTGTGATATTTATTTAATTGAAGCAATACAAATGAAAACTAGTTAAAGCCCAAAAATAAAATTGTACATTTAGAGTAGTCGAGAGGAAAGAAGAAATGGGTTGTGATTTTAAATATATTAAAAACTTCAAAAGTATTTGAAAATGATCTTTTATATAAAAAAAAAACATTACAAACATTACAAAGTGAGCTTTACCTAGCTGTCATTCTCAATTATTTAAAATTACATTTTTTCATGTTTTATACCAGTAAAGTTTTAAAAGTTATTTAAGCTGATCTTTATAATAAAAATACATCACACGAAACAGAAAACATAAATTTGATCCTCCTCATCGCTTCGTAGTAGGAGGGAGGAAGAATAAAATCGATTTTAACTAGTTGTCACACTCATTTCTCAACGACTACCTCAACATTTAACCACGTCTTTTAGCACAATAAAATTTGTTTTTTCACATATTTTTAACATTTATCGAAAGGTTTTAGCCTAAATTCCATATAGCTGCGAAAAAAGATGTTCGAAAACGTAGGATTTACATGGTTGTCATTTTCAGTTCCTCAAATCTAGAAAATAGTTCAGAGCTTATCGTTAAATTGAATCGTCCGTTATATTTTTAGATGAAAAAATACCCAAAAAACGTTGAAAACATAAATTCCCATTTGTATAATGTCACATGCAGTTTCTTTAATGGAAATTTATGTTTACAATGTTTTTTTTTTGGTGTAGTTTCCGGATCAAGGAATACAACAGACATGATTTTATTTTAACTGAAAACTTGATCTATTTTCTAAAAGAGGCCAAAGGTCAGAAAAGTTCCGAATTCTTAAAACTTTTTGTTAGTTTTTCATACAAGGAATAAAATGGGGATGGTCCACTCTTAACGACTAATTTATTACATTTTTTAAAAATAGCTTAAGATCATAGAATTTACTAAATATAATTCTTCTTTATTCATAATTTGTGCCCTAAGGGTTCACATGAACTTCGTTTCTTACAATTTGTAGGTGATTCTAATACCAATCTATTAGGATTATTAAATTTTCCAATTAGGAAAAGAAAACAATCCAAATTATTTAAATACATTTCTAAAAAAAATTTATTTTAACTAAAATTCGATGCATACTTATTACAACAAATTATTATTATTGTTTTTTTTAAATTAAATAAACGAAAAGATTTCTTACAAAAAACACATGGTCATGACTTTAATTGAAATGATATTAAAATTCTTTATCATGAAAGAAATCAGAAAAAGAGACAATTCGTGGAGATGTTATTCATAAAGAGAAAAGGTAACAAGGCTATCTAGAGTTCCTCTAGGGAGAGTTGTGTCACCGCTTACTCCGCTACTGATTGGTGCCGCGAAAGCGGAATCGGATGTTTTGAAATTGGCGCGACTTTCAAGTCAAATTTAATGTTTAGACACTGATTGAATAGTAAATAATAGTTTGCCACATGTTACAGTCAAAATGTACCTACAATCGTGAAAAAATAAGGTGCACTTCCGAATTTTATTACATTATTCATTCAAAATTAAAATCTTACCTCACAAACAGCTGATTTCGAGTGAGGTATCCAATAATCTCGATTAATACTCTCTATCCATAATTGCTTAAGCTTAGAATCGTTTGGGATTTGTCTTAAGCAAAAACAATGGCCAGAACTATTACGGCAGTAGAGAATGCAACACGACACTATTGTTTTTTCATTAAAAAAGTGTATTCTCATAACAAACACTACATGAAAATATGTGACACATAACCTTTTCTTAAAGCTTTGCTTCTTCTTTGTTTTTGGCTTTTTGATTAAAGTTTTGCTTAGTGAGACATTTAGAATACTTTAAATATTTCGCGCTTCGCTACGCATTTCCGATTCCGGTTTCGCGTCGGCTAGTGGAGGGGGTAACGTGACACAACTCTCCCTAGAGGAACTCTAAGGCTATCAATTTGAGGAGGGACCTCTCAAGATATAATACAGTTTGGGGTAGAGTAATTAATTGGTTAAAGTAAATTTCTTTGACTAAATAATAGAAAAATTTCTTTTCTATTTAACAATCAATTTCTTAAAAAATAATTTTGATTATATTAAACTGAATTAATTTTTATTTAATATTTTATTTACAGAGTCATACCTTTAATTATTCCCTATAAATAATCCCTGATGAGGAGGTTTAAATTGACCTCGAAACATGTTGGTCCCCCTGCAGTATAAAAAGGATGGAGAAAGGAAAAAGTGAGAGGTTGGTTGTTTGCTGGACTTTTTCCCTTTTTCTCCCTCTTCTTCCCATTAATTTTATTCTTGTCTCTGATGAGCCGAAAAGTGAGGTTGTTTTGAATTTTATTTGTTTAATTATGAATTATTCCTGCTTATTTTGCAAAAATTATTCGTAGTAAAATGAAATTCTTTTCAATCCTAATTTAAAAACGTTTGTTACAATCTTCCCACTTAAATATTTAATATTATCTCATCCTTACTATTTACAACTATTTACATAAATTCTTCTATATAGCTTCTTACTTCTATTTTTACGATAGCGCAGTCTTGAACGTACTGGCGAACGAGTGAGCGAGTGATCGAAAGCGAGAGCCTATCTGCATCTTAATCTACTTATTCTACTGCATAACAATTACATAACCATTACTTACAAATATGTACGCTTCTAGTCTAAACGACTTCCGTTTCCTTTTTTCTTTACTTCTCTTCTTCCTCAATTTTGCCATTTTTTTCACATCCATTATTTCATTCCTTCTCTTTCGTTCCTCTAACCCCCTCAACTCCAACATCTACTTCTCACCCAATTCATCCCCCCTAAAATCTTTACCACATTCTCTTGCCAGCTCCTTTTATCTTCCAATCCTCTCCTATATCCTTCCCATACATACTCCCACTTTTCCTCTTTCTATTCACAGATTCTGCACTTTCTGTTATCTTTCTTTTCCCAGCACATCCCTTCCCTGACCTCATTTTCTAATTTAAATCTTACCATTCTGGTCCATCTTCTCTTTCCCCATCCCCTTTCTAAATACTTTGGTAGTTCTTTCTTTTTTGTTGTCTCATACTATATATTATATTTGTATTCCTCAATCATACACCATCTTTCTATTAATTGGCTTTCCCTGTCCCTATTCTCCAATTCTTCATAATTTAATCCAGTCCCGTCTCCTATACCTGTAGCACGAAAGAACTCCCTCCTTTCTTCTTCCCATATCGTTAATTCTGTATCCCTCCATCTCCTTTCTTCTACCTTCTTCAAACACTTTTTTGCTAACTTCCATCCCTTTTCTTTCCCCCAGTCTACCCCTAACGTCTACTTTACATACCTTCCTTGTAAACTCTCAAATTCTTTCCTTTCCTTCCACCCAATATCTCTGCTCCATAACTTTATACCGACCATGCCAGCGTATCAAATAACCACATTCACGAAGATTGCTGTCATTGTCCCTTTTTTTCGTCTAATCCAAATTTCCCGACTAATTTCAAATCATCATCTGTTTTCTCCGAACTTCCATATAACACCCTCTTCTTTCCCAATTAATTCCTTCTTATTTTTCCATTTCTTTAGTTTCACCAGTACCATTTTCTCTCCTGTTCGCGCTTCCTTTCCTACATTTCGCACTTCCTATATCTCTACCTTAGCATATATCCTCTTAAGCAATTCTTCCTTTAGTTCCTTTCCCTCTAATCTTAGACCCTTTATCATTATATTCTTTCTTCTTTCCTCTCTCTCTTTACTTTTTATTCTTCTTTCAATTTTGCTTAGCCTTTCTTTATCTTCATTCCCGATATTCCTCCCAACCACCTGTTCGAGTTTTATGTTTTCCATCCTACTTTCCAACTCCTTTACCTTTTTATTAGGCTTTTCCTGCTCTTCTAGTCTTTGTCCCAACGTCTGCATCCTTTTCTCTAGCTTTTCCGTGACTTCTTCCCATTTCTTTATTTTTCCTAAATTCGGCTATTTTCCGCCTAATTTCTTTCTTTATTTCCTCTCCCCTTTCCTCTTGCTTTTTTCATATATCTTCATTACCTCTATCATCATTTTGCGCATATCTTTCAGTTTTTCCTCTTCCATCAGGTCTCTAGCCGGAACTCTGTTTCCTTCTGTCCCTTTACTGTTCTCATCCGTCTGTACTAAACTACATTTTTCCGGCGGCAATCTTAACATTTTCAGATTTTTTAAACTGGATCCTATGTTTTCCTTGTCTTCACTGCTTTCCCTCTCTCCTGTTTTTCTTCTAACAAGTCCCTCAATTGATCCCACACTCTTCGTCCTCAATCTCTCCCTGTCCATAAATCTAATTCAAACGATCTCGCCTTCTTTCATTCTCTGTCTCTATCTATCTCCACGTCTACGAGTTTCGTAACCTGTACGTGCTGGCCTGTACATTCTACCTGTCTTCCTTCTTTCCCTCACTACGCTATCGAGTTACCATGACTCGGTTAACCCAGTCTCCCCATTTTTCCAAAAACACCAATCAAACATCCTGTACCTAACCTCAAAGCCCACAAAAATCAGTCTCAATCCTCGAAAATATCCTCAACCCTTACATACCTTCATTTGTACTAAACAATGTTCCACTGAACTAACTTTCATGCACACTTTTGCCAACCACAAACCTCAAATTTCACCATAAATATACAAAACTATGCATCACTAGCTCACCGCTATCCCACATTTTCATATATCCCTAATAATTCACTGCTTCCAGTTGCATGATTAAAGTGCTGTTTCCATAGAATTATTTTCATAAAATTAAAAAGAAAAGGTTGTGTGTAATAGAGATTTTTTCGGCATTGAATAGTGTATTAAAGGGGTTACCCATATGTACAAAATATCACTATAAATTATTGTTTTGAAATCATTACCCATTTTTTTGAGCAAGCTTAACAAAGCTGTCTAAGTGCTCTCTACAGCCCTAAATACTTTTATGTTACAGGTAAAGTTTGATTGAGTATTTTATATATTACTCAAGTAAGTAAAACACTTATTATCATTCCATCTCTACTGAATTAATTCCATGAAAACTTTCTCTACTCGTATAATTGGTGAGTAACTTTCTGGCGTATATAATATTTTACAAATAATTTCAAAATCCCGAAACTTAAGAAAAAATCAGTGAATCAGAGATATCGGGATAAAAACCAAATTAATACAAATAAAACGAAAAGATAAGCAATTTAAAGAAAAGAAAAGAACGCAGCAAAGACCATCTAAAAAAAGAAAAAGATAAGATGAAGAATTTAAAGAAAAGAAACGAGCACAGCAAAGTCAATCAAAAAAAAAAAAAAAAAAAACAGAAGACGAAGCATTTAAAGAAAAGGAACGAGCACAGCAAAGTCAAAAGAAAGATTGTATGTAGAAAAATTAAGAAAAGATGACAAGTTTAGAGAAAAAGAACGAGCAAAACAAAGGCCATCTAAAAGAATTAGAAGAAAAAACGAAGAAGTAAAAGGAAAAGAAAGATTGTATGCAGAGAAATAAAGAAAAGATGCATAGTTTAAAGAAAAAGAATGAGCACAACAAAGGCCATCTAAAAGAATTAAAAGAAAAAACGAAGAAGTAAAAGAAAAAGAAAGATTGTATGTAGACAATTTAAGAGAAGATGACGAATTTAAAGAAAAAGAACAAACTCAACAAAAGGAATCTAAAAGAAGAAAACGAAAGTCCTCCTGACTTCGAAAAAATAGAAAAAGAAAATCAAAGGGAAGCAAAAAAAAAGAAAAGAGAACATTCTGAATTTAGAGAAAGAGAAACAGATAAAATGTTAAAACGCCGCCTAAGATTACATGATTTATTTCGGTTCAGGGAAAATTATAACAAAGACTTGCGAAATAAAAAGATCCTGCATCTATTGCAAAGTTAAAGTTTATCAAAAAACGACAAGATACACCAAATAATGTTTGTGCGTGTTGTGAGACTTTGTGGTTTAGTAATTCGGTAGTTAATTTAGCGACCACAAGGATTGTATAAAAAATTTAACAGACTTAGAGGCTACTATAGTAGCTCCAATTTCAGTATTTCAGCAAATTAGAGCTGTAAAACCGCACACTTTAAATTCACAATTTTCACTCAAAGGAAGCGTTGTGTTTATTGAAGTGGAAGTAAAAAAAATTATCGACGTATCACCAAGAAAATTTACTGAATTGGATATTATTCAGATAAAATTTAAAAAAACATATGTCTCATAAATCTGATTATATGAATGAAGGAGTTAGGCCTGCAAATATATGCAAGGCATTGAATGTTTTAATAGAATCCCCTCTGTATAAAAAATATGAGCTAAAAGTAGACAAATCTTTTTTCGAACAATATGAAAATAATTATGATGTCGAATTAAAATTTGTCGTAGAAGAAGAGGACAAATAAGTAGAAGATGTAGAAGACAAAGATGAAGAAAAAAAGTTGATATTCAGAAACTGAAAGTCTTGGAAGATGGAGACGGAAAAATAACTTATGCGATAGATTCCGAATTGAATAGTGATGTTAGTGATACTGAAGAAGATATAGTAAATGAAGTTTTGCTTATTGATAATAATGCAGAATCTGCTAAAGTCACCCAGATCATAGCTCCTGCCAAGACAAAAAACCTATTCCTTTCAGCACGCCAAATACAGATGCATTGGCTAATCCAAGAATATTTTCTGTTCATCATTTTACAGCAAAATTATCGTTAACATCACGCATAAAACCCGAAATTAAACGTAGCGATAGAAGATCATGTGAACCGAAACGTCTTCTCGATTTGGGAAACCAAAAAATGCAGGGTCATATATCAGCCAACGTTAATGTATTTATGAAATTAATTCAAACAAACGAACAACTAACAGCAAAACAGGTACTCAGCAAAGGATTCATCGATGACGCAATGAGACATGATATAGGATATAAAGTGATGAAACAAATTCGTTTAACACCAGCCCATTTGGGAGGAGAGAAAAAAAAATATTTGCTTTCATCCGAACCGAAGGAAAACCAACCTTTTTTTTTTACTTTGTCAGCTGCTGAAAGGTGGTGGCCAGAATTAATGCAAATGCTAGCGAAAGTTCTTGATAATAAGATAATAACTTTAGAAGAAGCATTTCATTTAGATTATTATTATTATTGAAAATGAATGTCTCAGGCTTAAGGTGGTTACAGCCCAACATGTCGAAGGCATTTTTGATTAAAGTTGGATGTTTTTATTTTTAGAATAGTATGCACGGGGCTTTCCCGGTATATATTATCAGTCACGGACGCATTATTATAATGGAATCAAGTGATCTGATAAGATCGTGTGCCTTGACATATTGGGCAAAGCCTGGTTTTTACCCCATAATTCACGGACTGAGTTGCAGTCAAGTACATGATGGGGGGGGGGGGGGGCTACAGCGTAAGGTGGGATCCGAACCACCAGAACCTCGGTGAAGGTACATAGAAAAATTTCAAGAGGTCCTGGCTCAGGGATCGAACCCCGGACCTCTAAGCTGAAGTCCGAGCGTCTAACCAACTGAGCCACCGAGGCTCTTTAATTATTATTATTATTATACCATTACTCCATTTCCCTTTCGGGGTAGGCGTGACTTGCTCGGTTGGAAAATAGTAGTGTGTAGGTGGATATATAGGTATAAGGTAGATAGGTGTTAGGTATAGATATTTTTGATTGATCTGGAATTCTCGTGTTATTTATTTAAATGACACGTTCATTCCGCAACACTGCTCCGACCCAGGTTGCTGATCAATCTCTCTAGCGATCACCCCAGGTGAAAAGCCTCACAAAATTGTTATGTGTGGTTCCCCACTTGGGCCCATTTAGTATCCAAGGTCTTCGTTTCAGGCGTCATTCACAGATTCTAACCATTCTTTTGGCGGTATACCTCTGAGCATTCTTCCATTTACTTTACCTGTATGCACTTTTTTCGTCAGTCGTTCATCTTTCATTCTTTCAAGATGACCGAACCATCTTAACTGATTTATTTCCCATGTGTCAACTATTGTCTCTTTTGCACCACATTCTTTGAGGATTATCTCGTTTCGGACAGGTCCATGTCTCGCAACTGTATAGTACAGTCGGTACAAATATAGAATTATGTATGGCCATTTTAGCTTTTTTTTATATCTTTTTATTTCTAAGCATGGACCCTGCTCTACCGATAACCTGCTTACCCTTATTTATGCGCCTATCTAACTCCACATCTATTTTTCCGTCGCTAGTGAATAGGCTACCCATATATACGTACTTGTCAACTTATTCTAATTTCTCATCATTCAGGACAATGTTGCACATTGTTTTCTCACCTTTTCCTTCAAACACCATGATTTTCGTTTTATTTACGCTAATTTTGAGGCCTATGTTCTTCATGCTTGTATTTACTTTACTCAACATTCTTTGCAAGTCTTCGATGGATTCTGCCATAACAACCTTGTCATCTGCGAAAGCTAACCCACGTACCTTCACTGTTTCGAGATCTAAACCTTCTTCATCGAAGAGGGCCATTCTTAGACATTTATCCATAAATATGATAAATAGCCATGAGGACATAACGCATCCTTGTTTCACGTCTTGCATAATATTGAACCAGTCACTCAGTATCCCATTTACTCTTACATTCGCTTTACTACCTGTATATATTGATGTTATTGCTTGCAGGAGCCATCCATTGACTCCGTACTCTTTAAGAACTTCCCAAAGTTTATTTATATTTACCTTGTCAAATGCTTCCCATATCTTTTCTTCTGTAATTTTCATTCGCCTACGAATGAGTATTTTTGAGTATATTTTACTTACGGTACTTAGTAAACTGATACCTCTGTAATTACTGCAGTTGCTTTTATCTCCCTTTCTTTTGTATATTGGTACAATAATCGCTTTTCTCCAATCGTCTGGGACTTCTCCCATCTCGATACATAAATTTATCAATTCGCACAACCTGTGAGGTATGTACTCGCCACCGTATTTAAGCATTTCAGCGCTAATACTCTCTACGCCAGTAGCCTTACCGTTTTTTAAGTTCTTAATTATATCTCTAACCTCAGTGACACAGACTTTTTCAATTGGGTTTTCTAATGCATTATGTTATATGTCGCAGTTCTGTTGCCCTATATCTTCACCTCCTAATAATTCTTTAAAAGAGTCTTTTAAAGCGTCTACTATCCCGTCTATATTATACAGGATTTCACCTTTGCTGTTTCTTATGCTGACAAAATCTGTACTTTTACTTTCTTTTATCAATTTAAATAATAGTTTCATAATTCCTTCAAAGCTGTTTTGTAATTTCCTCTCTTCTTCTGTTCTGATTTTTTCTTTACTCTCCTTGACTAGTCGTTTAACTTTCCTCTGTTTGTCTTTGCAATCATTTTTGGGTCTATTTCTGTCGACAATACTAAAACAGATTACATGCGACGAGACCCAGTCACGTGTGCTATGTATTTTGATTACAAGTTTAGAGCCATGTTAAATTATTTAGGAGCAAAAGCAGGTCCATTTGGAGAATATTATCTTAAGGACAATTATTATAGAATCGAATTTCAATTATTGTTCATTGTCATTGTATTGTATTGTCATCACAGTATTGTTCATCAATTTATTGCTATTTGTTTTCTTTGGTTAAAAAATGCACCTAATTATGATAGCAGTGATCTTGAATCGTATGAAAAATGTATTGAATTTATTGATAAATTTATAACTTGTCTGTATATTGAGGCTAAACCGTTTATGACGATACAGCCATAAACAAGGCCCATATTTGTAATGGAGGGGGGGGGGGGGGATCAAATGATATGTCGATTTGATTATCCCATTCCAGTTATGCCGAAAACAATGATATTAGAGCCTTTAGGAGATGTAGATGATGACAAAGTAGACATTGCAAGAGAAAATTAAAAAAAAATTAGGAAACTAATGCACTACTTTTTCAAGAAACAATCCGAAATGGTAGAATTTGATGAAATTCTAGAAAAATTAGATTTAACGGAAGATGAGTACATATTTGCCATTCGTAGGTCAATGAAAAGAACTCGAATTTGTTTAAAGCCACAGAGTATGGAAGTAGGAATAAACTGTTATAACCTAGATATATTATATTTATTCGAAGCTAATATGGGCATTCAATTTGTCTTGAATCCATACTGTTGCGCAGCCTACATACTTAATTACATAAGTAAAGTAGATAGCGGATTGTCAAAATTATTGCGTCAAGCAGTTGAAGAAGTAAACAGTGGTAACGGTAGCATTAAGGAAAGATTGAGGAAATATTGTACTGCTTTTTTGAATGGTAACCTTATGTCTGCACAAGAGGCTGCTTACTATGTTATTCCCTTAATTGTAGCTAAAGGTAGTAGGAAAGTCGTTTTTATAAATAGTGGTCCGAAAAAAGAGAGGGCTCGTATGTTAAAGTCTGAAAAAGATTTAAAATTATTAGATGCTGATTCTGAAGACGTTTTGAAGGAAGATTTTATAACTAAATATGAAAAGCGTCCAGCTTCTAAAGAAAACGTTTGTTTAGCAGATTTCGTAGCTTTCTCCAAGTCAAAGAAAAAACGTGATGAAAATATGTCAGATGAAAGCGATAATAATGAAAATGATAGCGACGAAGAAAAGAAGCGAGATATACCAATGATAATTCGTTATTGTAGATTTAATCAAGTACAGGATCCTTATAATTATTAAAGAGAACAGATAATGTTATTATTGCCGTGGCATTGCGAAAAAAGTGACATTGATGAAGTAGATTGCGAGTTTCTTTACTTGAAAAATGTAAATACAATTAAAGAAAATAGAAGCAAATATTGCGCTATTGATGATGACATATTAGATAAAGCTTTAGAAAATGTTTACACCGAAAGTGAAGGTATAGAAGAAGACGAAATACAAATGTTTAATAAGAACAAATTAAATAAAGAGCAGGAAATAGATATTTTTGACCAAGCTGAGAAAGATGCAAACTGAGATGAAACTTGTAATAGATACACCGCTCCAACCAAGTTACCAGAAGAAGATGTATATAAAGTAATGGAAGAATTAAATGTTAAGCAGCGTGAAATAGTAATGCACATATTGCACTGTGTAAAAATTAATCGAACGCCATTTTACATTTTCTTGAGTGGTTCAGCTGGTGTTGGTAAAAGTACAGTAATTAATGCTATTTATCAAATAGTGAGCCATTATTTATCAAACATTCCAGGAAAAAAGGAAGATGAGATGCATGTGTTGTTGTGTGCACCATCTGGTAAAGCAGCGTTTTTAATAGGTGGAGTAACACTGCATACAGCATTTAAATTGCCAGTCTCACAAAACTTTCTTCAAATGCCAAATTTAAGTGCAAAGGTTGCAAATACAATACGAGCAGAACTATTTCACTTGAAGGTATTTATTATTGATGAAGTATCAATGGTTGGTGCAAAAATGTTAGAACGCGTAGATATAAGGCTTAGAGATATAATAGGTATTAATATGCTGACGAACAATATTAATGTTCAAGATGGATTAGTAAATGGTGCTTGCGGTGTTTTAGGGAAAATTACATTTTATGATAAAGATTCCAATGAAATATCAAAAATATGGATAGAATTTAGCTTTGATAAAGTTGGCAGAAATACTCGAAATAAATGTAAAGAATACATGTTAAAAGAAAGTATCGATGCAAATCTTACTACTATTTCGAAACAGATTATTAAATTGAATATATCAAATATATTAGGTTAAAATGTTTTTAGAACACAATTTCCAATTGTTGCAGCAGAAGCTATAACCATTCATAATAGTCAAGGTCAAACGTATGGCAGTGTGTGTTTAGATTTAGAAAAGTATAGAAGGATAACAAAGTCATTGTTATACGTTGCACTTAGCCGTACTCGAGAATTACAAGGGCTTTATATAATTGGTCATGTTGAACCTCCAAGAGCAGGAGCAGTTAAAGATCCTATTAGTATCGTAATGGACCGCTTAAAAAAAAATTGACTTTATCATTTGATAATTTGATGAATATTGAAGGTAAAAGTGTTTAGTGATATGTTACCAATTTTTGTAAAGTCAGTAATAATTTTATTGTCTTTATCGCTTTTTTATAACAGTTATCTTTTATATTATACCTGTTTTTTTCTTTCATCCTTGACTTTGACAAGGTTTCTGTGCTTTAAAATGTGCCTCAATAAAAAACTAGTTTTTTGTCAGAAAAATGAATTCGTACCTTGAAAAATCTAAATAAAAAAAAAAAACTAATGAATAGTTACGTACCTAATATTTATTGAAAATGTTTTTGCAAAAATAAATTTTTTTATTTGAAAATACAACGGAAAATTGCAATTGAAAATTAATCTGTTTTAGTAGAGAACTCAAGCATTTTGTTGAACATTCGTTTCTGTTGTTTGAATGCAGTCATTTTTTATTTTTAATTAATACATTTTTTTCTTAAATATTAATTATTATATCTTTGGTTATAATTCATCTTTTGAGGTTAAAATTTTTAGTTCAAAGTCAAACTTCTTTCTGAGAAGTTAACATTTTTTGTTAAAGATTCATAACTTTAGTTGAAAATTCGTTTTTTTTTCTAGAAAAATTAATTTTTTTTAAATCAAAATCTAAATATTTTGTTGACAATTTAAATTATTTGCGGAAAATTAGTTTTTTTTTTGTTGAAAATTCATATTCTCTGGCAATTTGGAATAATTTTTCTGTTTTAACATTTTTTTTATCACAAAAAGAAATGTTTATTTTCCCGAAAACGCGTTTTCTGCATCTAACGACAACTAGAACGGGTTCGAGACGTTTCAGAAAATTTGAAATATAAAAGAAAGGGAGTCGCACGAGAGTGAGAGTGAAGCTTGATTTACCATGAAATAAAATGTTTATTCAGGAATCAACCTATTCTGGCTCGTGTAAAATAAGATTCCTTAAATCACTAGATAACCATATAGATAATTATCACCCCCCCCCCCCCCGTAGGGGGCTTCCATAAACCACGAGGCCCAATTTTGGCCACTCCCCTCCCCCCCGTCCCCCGTGTAGTCCACCGTGGCATTCTCTTCGACCCCCCCCCCCCCACCCGCACTAGGGTGCTACGTGGTTTATGGAAGGCCCCTCTATTCACGATTCGGGTATACTTCCGAAAATGTCACCCAAGAATATAGACTTGATACTTGGCTTAGGGGTTCCTTTTAGACCCTAGTTGAACGCACTAAAAGGATTTTTGGCGCACATCAATGTAAATTAAGTTGAAATTTAAGAACTTTACATTAGATTAAAATGAAATTCAAAATCCTATTTAATGTCCAATACTCCAGTTAATGTATAGA
Source organism: Andricus curvator (assembly GCA_932195095.1). Lineage (NCBI taxonomy): Eukaryota > Metazoa > Arthropoda > Insecta > Hymenoptera > Cynipidae > Andricus > Andricus curvator. Next base: position 6,468 of record CAKNYM010028830.1, on the reverse strand, counting down.
ATTCCTGAAAATAAAAACAAGAATCCAACGATCAAATTTGGACAAACACCATAAAATGCTTTTATTGTAATTAAAAAAAAAAAATCTTTGGAAAAAAAAAATTTTCTTCTTTGGACAAAAATATAAAAGAAGAAAGAAAAATGAGAAGGCAGCCAACCAAATCCCCTTCCTTCTCTTTTTGTATTTCTTTCGTCTTTTTTATTATTATTATCATCAAATCACAACACAAAAACATTCATAATATTCACCAACATTTCGGTGCTCATTTAGCACCCTTATCAGGGTAAGAAATATGAGAGCAGGTAGGAACAGTGACGAACCAACGATGCTCCTTCCTCGACACCTGAGATCCAAGATTTTTAACCAGCATTTTATGGATGTTGTCCAAATTTGGTCATTGGATTCTTGTTTTTATTTTGAGGAATTTTATACATAAATTAAATTATTGATAATTTTGACCTTTTTTTTAAATTAGTTTTTTTCCAAAATCTTGAAAAATATTGATTTTGGAAAAAATGTTGTTTATGCAAGTTGTAGATCTTGCCGAAAAGCATATTTTTTATATTTATACTTTTCTTTAAAAAATTAATATTTGTCGAGAAAAATGACAAAAATGAATTTTCAGATTTTTTGTTACAAAAAAATGACCACCACTGGGATACGTGGTTTTTTTTGGGGGCGTTGGAAAAGGGGTCGGCATGAGTGGTGGGACGGGGTGTGGGCCATTTAAAATGCCCAAGATTAGGACGCGTGGTTTTTTTTGTTGGCTGTTGGAAAAGGGGGTCGGCGTGAGTGAATGTGAACCACACCTACTCACGCCGAACCCCTTTTCCGACTCACAAAAAAAAATCTGAAAATTCATTTTGGTCATTTTTTTTGAAAAGTATTAAGTTTAGAAAGAAAATATGACTATAAAAAATATGTGTTTCGACGAGATCTACAACTTTTGTGAACATTTTTTTCCAAAATCAATATTTTTCGAGATTTTGAAAAAAAAACTAATTTTTAAAAAATGTCAAAATTATCTAAAAGGAACCCCTAGGCTAAGTATCAACTCAATATTCTTGGGTGATCTTTTTGGAAGTATAGCCGACGATTCATGTATTTTGTTGAAAATTCGTTTTTTTTTTTGGGTAAAGACCTGGTCTAAAAATAAAATATTTGGGTTAAAATTTATTTATGTTGTGTTGTAATATTTTTGGACTTATTATTGTTTTCAGTAAACATTTTTCTGTTTTCTGGCCATACGTTTTATTTTATTTTTTCACCTAAGTGTAAAACCACGTGGCTCGTACTCGGGCCCCCCCCCCCCAACCCCCCATGTAGATCAACGTGGTCTTTCGTCGACACCCCCCCCCCCCCCCTAAATAAGCCACGTAGTTTATGGAAGGCCTCTAATAGCACGGAACGTTTCCGGAACGTGTAAAATGTCCGCCGCTTGGGAACGTTCCAAACGGTTGGGTTGTAAAGTTTCATGAAACTTTGACCAAATAAAAAGTTTCAAACATTAGGGCGCGAAAATTCAAAACAAATGAAAAGTTTCATGAAACTTTGGAAACGTTTCAAACATTAGGGTGGGGAAATTCAAAATGTGAAAAATACTATCAAGTAATAAATACAAACATTGAATAGTGTTCTTTGTGTTTCAAAGCAAATCGTTTCAACTCATTTAAGTAATAAATCACGTGTTAATTGTTAATAACACGTAATTTTTCAAATACGTTATTTTAAAAATTAGAGAAATTATTTCAAAAAAAAGAAAATAAATTTCGTATTTAATACATTTTTAATTTTAAGAATGTTTTATCGATTTCATTAAAACTGTAGAAACTTCGAATGGAAATGAATAAAATAACATTCTGCTATTTCATTGAATTATCAGGCTTATTTTTGTAAATTGTTTTTTTTTTTTTTCAAAAACAGTTTTTAATTGTTATCATTGCTATATCTCTCCACCAAACCAAGAAATCTTTACGCACAGAGAAAAATCTAGAATGAGATAAATGCATGGCATCGTCACGTGGTACAGTGAGAGGAAGATACATTTCCCGCCTGCATGCAAACGAGGTGTAAATGGATCATAAGAAAGTTTAAATCTAGTTTGAACGTTTGGTTCCGTTAGGGGCAATTCACAAAATACGTGAAACATTTTTCACGAACTTTTAACACTCCCCCCCTTGCGTGATGCTTTTTCTATTGTCCTGAAAACGGAGAATTATGCTTTGTTAGACCCCCACCCTCCCCTGAACGTATCACGTATTTTGTGAATGACCCCCTTAACTGTGTTAAATGACCTAACCTCAACCTGACATGAGTGCGCAAGCGCATGCGTGTTTGTAAAACTTTCAAACGTTTCAGAAACTTTGGTCCCATGAAACGTTTCATTGTTTCATGAAACTTTCAATGTTTCAAAGAAACGTTTCATGGACTCACAACCCTAGTGATAGGTCAAAATCGATGTCAGTTTATGATACGGATATCATATTATAGTGTAGTACATGCGGTACTCAAAACTCAAAAATGACATCCATTCTTACCTATCTCTTTCGGTTTACGAGATAATTGTTGTTAAAAATAACAATAATGGAACGTTCCCGTCAGGTCCCAAGGGGCGGACATTTAACACGTTCCGGGAACGTTCCGCTGGAATGTTCCGAAGGTGCGCGCGGAACGATCCGTGCTATTAGGGCTTTCATTGTGACGATCGTAGACGCAGGTATAAACATTCTGCTCTAGGTGAGATCTTTAGATCTTTATTTTATATTTTTACATTTCCTCTTTAGAGGGCTCACTCATCGTAAATTTATCACATACTAAGATAGAAAATCAATCGATTAAAACATAATAAAGTAACGCTAACGTGCTTTATTCTGTTCTAAAAACTACGTGAAAAACACGATATAAAATCAGTTTGAGGTCTAGAGAATAAGTAAAATGCTATGCTTCAAATGAATCTCTTAAGAGAAGAACACACTAGAAAAATGTAATAATTTTACGTCACAAAGTATTTGAAAGAATCTTTAAAATTTTCGGTTCTCTTTGGATCGGAGGTTTGCACTAGCCTGGCGGTAATACGCAATGCGACTCAAAGGTCAGCTTGAAAATCGTTCTATGCAAGAATACAGCCTGAGTTTGCCTCGAGTGGGCCTTTTTCTAGGAAGCCAGGAATGTGAGGAGTAGACTCTGCTCTTCTCGTTAGAGATTTATGACTAATTATAGTTTTGACATAAATTGTAAACACAAATTAAATAAGATGTATTACTGCATGTTGAGCATTTAAAATCTTTTATTGTTCTTATAAAAGGAGATAATCTTTTTACCACAACATAATCAGAGCCACTCAAGGGCTTAGGCGTTGAGCTGTCATTTAAGATTGAAATTCTGGGGATCGTCTCGCAGAATTGTTTTATTTTCGCATTAAATTCAAAAAGAGCGATGATTACCACCTCTTATTTTTGCAACCAGATCCTAGAGTAGACTCTAGTCTGCTTGTAAACAAGGTTAATGAGTAATCAACGCGTTATTTTACTTTAGTTATTTTCTTGACCAGGGAACGAAGTTGACTTCGCTCTGCTCATAAATACCCCTCAGTAAAATATCCCTACCTTTCAATATGATTGTATGCAAAACAAACGCTCAGACTCACTCGCTAAAAATCTCATCAGGCAGGCTCGACAATGTGTCCTAAGGCTTATACGTACGTCGACGTACTTACAATTCTTAGGACACATTGTGGAGTTAGCCTCAAGAAATCAGAAAAAGAGGCGTTACTGCACTTCGAAGCAAAAACGCAGGTGTCGCTCTTGGAATATTATATTTTTGGAAACCTGTTTACGAATTGAACTTCGCTCCGCTTTTAAAATTTAATATTCTTTATGGAAGCCTTAAAAATTATCTGTAGATTTCTCTTCGGATATGTTTTCAAAAACCTTAATATATGGGTTGGTATGAGACCAGCGTTCGTAAGTGGCGCTTCTGCAACGTGACTGGGTCCTCCTCGGTTCTGCCCCAGTTCGGCCTCCGAAGGTCTTGAGAAGTTGCCTACAAGCAGGCTTTACTTGTAACGCGAGGGTTACAATATATACATTTCACTATACACCACAAGGGTGAAACAGAAATAAAAACAGACAAATTTCTTGAACCAACGACATGAAAAGAAAAAAGGGAAAATCTTATTAAATGAAATCTAAACTGTGTCGTTGGTGCAAAATATACACAATTCAGTATACGAATAAAAATTTTATTCAGTAGAAAGAAAATAAACATTTTAAATTAAAAGCAACAAATTTACGTCATCGCCAAAACAATCAAAAAAAGAGTTCAGCGATCTGATGGGCCTGGCAAATCGAAGTCTGGATCATCTTTAGGATCAAAATCACTGCATTTCAAACCCTGACCACACTGTTTTAATCTTTGGAACTAAATCATAAACAAGAACATGTTATTTCCTAATTTCAAAAGAAACTTTAAGTTAAATAATAACCAAAGAAGAAATCTGCATTACCTACACAATCATGCATTTTATGGCCGCATTTTCACGTAATTTCTGCCCAGACCATAGGTATAATAGGCCACATAGACAAAATCTACAGCTCGTGCTCTCCCGCTTGAAAGAAAGAGAAAATGAACGAATGAAAAGGCAATTAAAATAATAAGCGAGGCAAAGAGGAAATATAAGTGATAATTTCTATAAGCTTCCCCGAAACAAACCGAAGACTCACGGTGCACGTGAGTGCAATTCCTCGAGTCAGCATTCGAGCACGGATACAGATGAATCGAGATGCCATCATATACTCCTGGGAGCGAAGGAGCGCTTCCCCTTGCGCTACCTTCATCTCTTGGACACGAGCAAGGTCGCGAGCAAGATCAGTCGGTCTAAAAGAAGACGGTGAGGCGCTTCCCTAGCGGACCGAATGAACGGAACGGATACGCTATAGCGTATCCTTATAGTATCAACATCGTATCCTCTTCGTATCATGCAAGAAAACCTCATTAAAAAGAAAGATGAACATTTAACTTGTTGAATTTAGGATTCTACGTGCCTTTTCCCGTCAAAAGGTCACGGAGAAATTGCAATAGTTTTTCTTGCAACGTTAAAACAAAACAAAAATAAAAATAAATAAATAAAACATTTTAATTCAACTTTTCCAGATAAGTTTCTTTTTTTTCTTTCTTTCTTTAATTACTACTAATTTTTTGAGTTTCAAGATATTTTTAAGGGATTTTCAATATTTTGGGGAATTTTATAAAATTTCGGGGCTTTTAAAATTGATTTGGGTAATTTAATGAGATTTCAAAGATGTTGAAATACTTTAATGCATTCCAAGGGAATTTAAACAGATTCTAAGAAATTTTTCTCCTTCTAAATATTAATTTCAGTACCTTTGGGATTTTTAAGAATTTAAAAAACCTTTTGCCCATACATTCTGGCTGAGATTCAAAAATTAAAGCTCCTTTGGTGAAAATTAATAATATCTCTTAAAATCTAACTATTTATGCTTACCG
>CAKNYM010028827.1:4845-16653 GCA_932195095.1 Andricus curvator | reverse complement strand
TCACCCCCACCCCCATTAAAACTTCACACTCAATGCCCTCTCGCATACTAAAACTATATCGGTTTTGCATAAAATATCGTGTGTCACTCCGCAGCAAACCTTTGACGACCTCGCCCGCTGTTTGCAGTACTCGGCTATGCGCGCGCCTTCGGCGCGCGCATGTACGCCTCGTACAGCAAACATCGGCCTCGGACGTCAAAGACGCGGTTTGCTGAGTCGTAACACAATATACTATTTGAATAAATCTGTGTTGTGTATCCTTTTTTAAAAAAAAACTGAACTCTTTATCCTTTTAAAGAAGAAATAATCATATTAGAAGTAAGGAAATTCTCTCAGTTTTGAGTATATACAAATGTCTATATTCTTTATTCAAAGTTCATCTACACTTACAAATTAATTCCACTCAAGCATTTTCTACTCGGGTAGGTATTCTTCAGGAAATTTCACGTTTCAAATTTCCTTTCATGGAGTTGTTGTCAGCTTGTTTCACGATCTGTAAAGTGGGAAAATAATGTAGATAAGATCCACTTCTAAAATTAATACTCGGGCTACATAGAACTTTAAATTTGTTATATTGGGTGGAATATTTCCATTGTGATAATTAAAAATTAGTAATTAGAGTTTGTAATTGGAATTCATTTATTTACTGGAATAAATTGAGAAAAATTCAAGGGAATTCAAGAGACTTTGAGCAAATTCAGAAAAACTTTAGTGAATTAAACAGAATTTAAAAAATCTGCCCGCTACGCGGGCATATTCTCCTCGCCTGCTGCGCGCGCTGCTCGCAAGTTTGAGCGCGCCTATGGCGCGCGACAACTTAGGAGCACGATAGAACAGAATTGAAAAAAAATTCCAAAAATAATCAAAAACAATTAATTAAATGAAGTTTAAGTGAAGTTAGAGGAATTTGAGGGAAATGGGAATGATCAGATGAAATTCATGAAAACTCAAAGTTTAAAAAAACAAGTAAATTGAACACAATTCAAACATATTTTACAAATTCATTAAGTTTGGAGTGAATTTAGAAAAATGCAAAGGAATTCAAAACAATTTGATGAAATGCTTTTTAATTTAAGGTAAAGACTTCAGGATGAAATCTAAAAAAACTCAATTGAATTGAGTACCATTGAGTAGATTTTATCGAATTCAGGGTAAACTCATAAGAATTCAAGTTCAATTGAAAATAATTGAAATGAATTGGAAACCAAATTGTTTAAATCCAAATTCCATAGATGCCAGTACAAGAAGAATTCAAGGGAATTCAAGAGTTTAAATAAGTAAAATTAAATGAGTAAAATGGAATTTAATATAATTCGATGAAATTTATAAAAATATCATGGTGAATTTAAAAAAAATGCAAGTCAATTGAAAACAATTTTAAAATTCATTAGGTTCGAAGTGAATGTAGAAAAATTCATGAAATGCCTAAGAATGTGGGATGAGTTTAAAAGACCTCAGAATGAATTTAAAAAATGCACTTTATTGAGTACCAATGTGTGCATTTGAAAGAATTCAGGGTGAAATTAAAAAAATCGTGATAATTTCAAAGAGGTTGAAAGATTCAAAAAGAATTCATGATAAATCAATAAGAATTCAGAGTGAATTCCAAATTGCAAAAAATTCAATTGATTTGAGTAAGAATCAATTTATAAGAATTCAGGGTACTTCAAGAGAATTAGATGAAATGTATAAGAATTCCAGGTGAATTTTAACGAATTAATGATAAATTCATAAGAATTCAAGTTAAATAAGAAATAATTCAAATAAATTGGAAAAAAATCCAACAAATTCCATGGATTTCAGTAAAATTTGAATAAATTGACAAGAATTCTAGGGAATTCAAGAGACTTCGAGGAAAATGAGAGTGAACAGAATTTAGGGCGAATTCAACATAATTGAAAATAAACTAAAAAGTAAAAACCAACGAATTAAATCAAATTAAAGTCAGTTTGGAAGAAATTCGAAGGAAAATAAAAGAATTCATACAAATTCAAGTGAATTAAAAACCATTAAAAAATATTAATATTTTCATTGAATTCCTTAAGTTTGGGTTAACTTAGAAACATTTAAGTGAATTTAAAAGAATTTGATAAAATGGCTAAGAATTTAAGGTGAGTTTAGAGATTTCAGGATGATTAAAAAAAATTCATTTGATTTACCACTGAGTGAATTTAGAAGAATTCAAGTGAATTTAAAAGTATTCGGGGTGAAATAAAAAATTGAAGATAATTCCAAAGAATTCAAAAGAAATTAAAATATTTCAGGATAAATCAATAAGAAAGAATTCAAAAGAATTCAAGAGACTTTGAGGAACTTCATAAGAATGTTAACGAACTGAACAATATTTGAAAAAATCAAAAAATGTCCACTGAATGAGTAAAATAGGAGTGGACAAAATAATTGAAAATAAAAAACAATTTTAAACCAATAAATTAAATTAAATTTGAGTAAATTTAGTGGAATTTAAGAAAAATGAGAAGAATTCGACGAACTTCATAAATATTAAAAAATATTTTAAAAATTCACTCAACATTTCAGACTTTCGTTCTGTGACATTTTTACTGTTTTCTTGAAAAATGTCGGGTTTAATTGACCCAATTATTTAAATTGTGAAGAAGAATTTTTGTATTGGCATTTGGGTCTTACGGATATATTTAATTAAAAAACGTGCATTACATAAATTTGTTAAGATTTAATTTTTTTGTTGAAGATTGCTCATTCTAGATAAAAAATCATCTCTTCGATTGAAAACTTCACCATTTTGTTGAAAATTCGATTTTATTGGTTGACAATTATTTTTTTTATAACTGAAAATATAACTATTCTATTTTTGGTTCAAAACTTATATTTTTAATTGAAAACTGATCTTTTCTAGATGAAAATCCAATTATTTGCTTCAAAATTCATGTATTTTGTTGAAATTTAAAATATTTGGTTAAAAATTAACATATTTATTTGACGATGCAACTTTTTTGTAGGAAATTTATGTATTTTGTTTAAAACTCATCTGTTTGGTTGAGAATTCAACTATTTTTTTTAAATTCTTCCTTTTGGTTTGAATTCATTTGGTTGAAAATTCATATTAATTGATAGAAAACTAACTTTCTTATATAAAAATTCTTCTTTCGGGTATAAAATTTTTTTTTTTCAATTTCACTTTTTACATTTAAAACTTCATTTTATTTTTTGGAAATTCGTTTTTGTGGGTCTAAAATTCAACTAACTGTTTCAAAATTCACTTTTTTTAACTGACAAATTAACTATTCTGTTTTTTTTTTAAATTGATCGTTTTCAGTTGAAAATTCAATTATCTTGTTGAAAATTCATGTATTTTGTAGAAAATACATTCTTTTTGGTAGAAAATTCATATATTTGATTGAAAATTCATCTTTCTTTCTTTTTTATTTAAAATTAAAATTTTTTTTCGTTGAAATATCAACTATTACGTTTTTCGTTCAGAATTCATCCTTTTGGTAGAAAATGAATCTTGTTGGTTGAAAATTTAAATATTTTGTTGAACATTAATTCATTTAACTGAAAATTTAACTATTCCATTTTTAGTTGAAAATTATTCTTTTTTGTCCTGAAAATTCAACTATTTTGTTAAAATCTTTTTTGTTCGAAAATTTAACTATTTTGTTCAATATTCATCCTTTTGGATTGCAAAATTCTTCTTTGATGGTAGAAAAATTATCTTTTTTGGTTGAAAATTCATTTTTCTTAATTCAAAATTAACTTCTTTGTTGAAAATTCTACTGTCTTGTAAAAAATTCATCTTTTGGGTTTGCAGATTTTATTATTCAGTTAGAATTTCAACAATTTTTCTATCTCTTGACTGAAGAATCTTTCTTGGTTGAAAATTCAACTCTTTTATTAAAAATTTGTCTTTTTGGTTAAAAAATTCATCTCTCTTGGTAGAAATTTAATTTTTTTTTTATTTAAAATTAAAATATTTTTTGGTTGAAATATCAACTATTACATTTTGTTTATGATTCTTACAAAATGAATCGAAAACTTGTAAAAACGGAAAAATTAAGTCAAAATTCTCGATTTTACTTGTTTTAGGGGATTTTTAAAATTCAAGGGAGAAAAGGGGGAATAAGGGGACGAACTACAATGCCTGAAAATAAATATTTAAAAAATTCACTCAATATTTTAGACTTTGTTAAGATTTCATTTTTTTGTTGAAGATTGTTCATTTTAGATAGAAAATCATCTCTTTGATTGAAAATTTAACGATTGTGTTGAAAATTCGAGTTTATTGTTTGAGAATTATTTTTTTTTTTATAACTGAAAATATAGCTATTCTATTTTTGGTTTAAAGCTGATATTTTAAATTGAAAATTGATCTTTTCTAGATCAAAATCCCATTATTTGTTTGAAAATTCATTTTTGTAGAAAATGTACGTATTTTGTTTAAACTTCATCTGTTTGGTTGAGGATTCAACTATTTTGTTAAAAATTCTTCTTTTTGGTTTGAATTCATGTGGTTGAAAATTCACATTAATTGATTGAAAATTAACTTTCTTTTGTATAAAAATCCTCCTTTCGGGTATAAAATGGTTATTTTTTTTAAATTTTACTTTTTACATTTAAAACTTGATTTTCTTTTTTGGAAATTCGTTTTTGTAGGTCAAAAATTCAACTATTTCTTTCTTTTTTATTTCAGTTTAAACGAAAATTCAATTCATTTTTTTAACTGACAAATTAACTATTCTTTTTTTTTAATTGATCGTTTTTAGTTCAAAATTCAATTATCTGGTTGAAAATTCATATATTTTGTAGAAAATCCGTTCTTTTTGGTAGAAAATTAATCTTTTCGATTGAGAATTCATCTTTCTTTCTTTTTGATTTAAAATTAAAATTTTCTATCGTTGAAATATCAACTAATACGTTTTTCGTTCAGAACTCATCCTTTTGGTAGAAAATGAATCTTATTGGTTGAAAATTTAAATATTTTGTTGAAAATTAATTCATTTGACTGAAAATTTAACTATTCCAGTTTTAGTTGAAAATTATTCTTTTTTGTCCTGAAAATTCAAATATTTTCTTAAAATCTTCTTTGGTTGAAAATTCATTTTTCTTAATTCAAAATTAACTTCTTGCTTGAAAATTCTACTGTCTTGTAAAAAATTAATCTTTCGGGTTTGCAGATTTTATTATTCAGTTAGAATTTCCACAATTTTTCTATATCTTGACTGAAAAATTTTTCTTGGTTGAAAATTCAACTCTCGGCTTATGGACGGACCCCAACTATGAATATTCATTATCTTTACAATTCTCAGTCTATAGACAAACTTTCATAATACTTCAGTTCAGTCTAAGTATTGCTGTTGGCGGCTCTGGTCGTAAAATAATTTAAAGAATGCTCTATTTTCTTTTTTTACCGCTACTATTAAAGTTCGTATTTGTTTCTGAGGCTTCCCACAATCCAAAAATGGCCCTAAGTCCCCAAGATCCGAGTTCTTTTTCGAGACCAGGTAAGAAATAACCAATATCTAAAAGTAAAAATATTAAAATATACAATTTAAAAAAAAATTGTTTTTAGATTTAAAATAAATTAATTTTGTCTTTACTCCCAAAAGGATATTAATAAAAGAATTACTGAATTATTTTTTCAACCCAGAACTCGTAGCTGTAGTGCACACACATTTACAACTTTCGGTAAATTTCGATAAGAAGATTTTAGAAGGTCGTGTGATTTTAGACGCAGTAAGAAAAAATAATACTGCTGACAGCATGGTGCGTTTATAAATCCCTAGACTAAAAATTTTTAAAAATCTTTTTTTTATTAATCTAAATTTTTAATAAATTAAAATTCAATTAGATTTTGGATGTCAAAGATCTAACATTGATAAATGTAACAAATTGTGAGGATGATTCAAAACTCGAATATACTGTCGGAGAAACTGTTTCATTTGGATCTAAGTTGAGTATTAAATTACCAAACGTTTCTGAATCAGATGATGGTAAAACGAGGTAAAACAATTTGAACACGTTTTTCTATAACAGGGTGTCGACTCAAATCCTGGAAAAACAGTTTTCCTGGCAATTTCAGGTTTTTTCCATTGTGAATTTATTATAAATAAGTTTTTTTTCAGTTTCTAGCAGGGATTCGAATAAAATTAAGGGGCAATTTTCTAAGTAATGAATTAATATGTTTAATTTAGAAATCTTTGACCTTTTACAAGGTATTTTTAAATATGTTATCACCATTGATTAATTAAATAATACAACAAATATAATAATTAATCATTTCTTGAATTTGTCTCTAAAAACCATGAATTTGAATAATAATTTAAACAAATTTTGATGTTATCTTCTTATGCTTAAGATTTGGTGCATATTTAGGTGAAATTAATGTGGGTACTATATTCAATTCAATTTAAACCGCTTCAAATTCCAAATTTTTCAAGTAAAGATATTGCATTTTCAACAAGATAAATTAATTTTTAACCAAAAAGATTAATTTTCTACCAAAACGACGATTTTTCAAAAAAATACATGAATTCTCAAGCAACTAGTTGAATTTTCAACTAACATAGATCAATTTTTAACCAAAAAGGGAATAGTTAATTTTTCAATTAAAAAAACTAATTTTCCACCAAAGAAAAAATTTTAACCAAAAGGATGAATTTTCAACCAAAATGATGAATGTTTTAAAATAAAAAATTCAATTGAAATAGTTACATTTGCAGTTTAAAAAAAATTATTTTCAACCAAAAAATAACTAATTAAAAAAAAAAAACAGTTGCATTTTTTAACAAAGTGATGAATGATGAACAAAGCAGTTCAATTTTCTACTGGAATAGTTAAATTTTCTGGAAAAAAAAAATTGTCAGCCAAAGAAAAAACGAATTTTCAACCAAGTACCTCATTTTTTAACCAAAAATATGAACTTTTAAACAAGACGATTAATTTTCAAACAATACGTTTAATTTTCTACTAAAAAAGACGATTTTTCAATAAAAGACATGAATTTTAAACGAAATAGTTGAATTTTCGACTAAAAAGACACATTTTCAACCAAACAGTTGAATTTTGAACTCAAAAAAGATCAATTTTCAACCAAAAATGGAATAGTTAAATTTTGAAATGAAAAATTAATTTTCAACCAAACTGATAAATTTTCAACTAAAATGATGAATCTGTAACGGGAATAGTTGAATTTTCAACCAGGAGGAATAATTTCTATCAAAAAAGTGAATTTTCAACAAAATATATGAACTTTTAATTAAAAAAGATAATTTGCTAACCAAAAATGGGAAAGTTCAATTTTCAGTTTAAAAAAAAAAACAAAGAGATAAATTTTCGACCAATACGTTAGAATATTCAATTAAAACAGTTACATTTTCAGTTGAAAACAAAAATTTTCAACAAAAGAAACTAATTTAAAAAAATAGTTACATTTTGAAACAAAGTGATGAATTTTCAACTAAAGTAAAAATTAGAGAAAAATATATTACATGTGAAAAATTATTTCAGAAAATCTTGAAAAAGCACAATATCATTTTATTGAAGATATTATTAAAGTACTGGAAGCAATTAACAAAAAGAAAAAAACTGAAATTAATGAAAGGAAAAGTTTGTACCATTATTAAAATTTTTATTGGTTTTTTAATTCTTATTAAATATATTGTGCATATATTTTATAAATATTCAAATGGTTTTGATTTCAATATTATAGTTCAAATAGAAAAGTTGTGCTTATTATTAAAAAGGTTATAGCTGCATTTATGTCTTTATGTAAGCTAAAAAATAGCCAAATTCTGAATTTGTTTATGAAAATTGTTTAAATAATTAATAATTACTGTAAATTTACAAAGTAGCATAGAAAAGAGTAAAATAAACAAATTGAGCCTATTCGTTGAAAAATGGCCAAACTCTGTATTTGTTTATGAAAATTGTTTAAATAATTAATGATTCTTGTACATTTGCATAGTACACCCTAAGTTGATTCCATTGAAAAAAATAACCCTTTTCGTTGAAAAATAACCTTTGGAAATTGTAAAGTACTATGGAAAAGAGTCGTCGAAAATACATTCTCAGTTAAATGTGTACAAAAATTGAGCCTATTCGTTGAAAAGCAAAATTTATTATCAAAAAAATCTTAAGTTTTAAATAAATAATTCTTGGGAATTTGAAAAACATCATGAAAAAATCTCATCTAAAAGGCATTCTTAGTTGATTCCGTAAAAAAATTGAGTATATTTGTTGAAAAATAGAATACTCTGAATTTCCTTACAAAAATTGTTGAAATAAGTCATAATATTATAGGGAATTTGTAAAGCACTATAGAAAAGAGTCACCGCAAAGACATTCTCAGTTAATTCTGTAAAAACATTGAGCCTATTCGTTGAAAAATAAAATTTATTATAAAAGAATCTTAGTTTTAAATCAATAATTCTTAGGAATTTGGAAAAAATCATGAAAAAAACTTATCTACAAGACATTCTTAGTTGATTCCGTAAACAAATTAAGTCTATTCGTTGAAAAATAGAAAACTCTGAATTTCCTTACAAAACTTGTTTAAATCATAATTCTTGGGAATTTGCAAAGCAAAGTAGAAAAGAGTCATCGCAAAGATATTCTTAGTTATTTTTTTTTTAATTGAGCCTGTTCGTTGAAAAATAGACAAACTCTGAATTTGTTTATAAAAATTTTGTAAATAATTAATAATTCTTGTAAATTTGCAAAGTATCATATCAAACGGTCACCGTAAAAGCATTCGTAGTTTTTTTTTTAATCGAACCTATTCGTTCCAAAATAGAAAAACTCTGAATTTGTTTATAAACATGGTTTAAATAATTAAAAATGCTTCCAAATTTGCTAAGCATCATATCAAACAGTCACCGGGAAAGCATTCTTAGAATATTTTGTTAACAAAAATTAAGCCTGTTCGTTGATAAACAGCCAAACTGTGATTTTTTTTTTGAAATTGCCAAATAGCATCTTCTTTCGAGTAACAGTAATAAAACTTTTATTTCTATCACATTCGATACCAAAACTCTGGATTTCAATGAGCTAAACATTCCCAATCCCGAAAAGAACTTTTGTTCAATAATTTGTTTATAACGTAATAAAATTTTTTTTAAATCATTCTTAGCGACTGGAAAATATTTACAGATAGTTTCAGCACAGATATAAAACCGTTTTTGATAAATCTGAAAATTAAAAAAAAAATAGTTCTTCTGAAAAATTAAACAAAAATGTAAAGCTGGTTTTTTAATTAAAAATTAAAAAAATTTATTATAAAAAATCCAAACACACAAATGTTTCGAAATGTCAAAATCTAAATGAAAAAAATTAATGTTCATTCCAAGAAATGAATTTTTAAATAAAATGATGGAATACTCAACTGGAATAGTTACATTTTCAGCTAAAAAAATTAATTTGAAACCAAAAAAAAAAATTTGAACAAAATAGTTAAAGTTTCAACTGAAATAGTTAAATTTTCAGTAAAAAAAATTAATTTTCAGCCAAAAAAAAAACGAATTTTCAAAAATTAGCTCATGTTTCAACCAAAAAGATTAATTTATAATTAGAATGATGAATCTTCAACCAAAGAAATTAATTTCCAACAGAAGAGTTTAACTTTTAAACAAGTAATCAAATTTTGATTCCAAAAAAGATGAATTCTGAACGAAAAATGTAGTATGTAGTTGCTATTTCAACCGAAAACGATTTTAATTTTTAATCCGAAACAGTTGAATCCAACCAAATAAGGCGAGATTTCAACATGAGTTTAATTTCCATCTAGGAAAGATTTTTCAGTCAAAAGAAAGAATAAATAAAACCAAGTAAACCAACTGTTGAATTTTCAATCAGATACTTGAATTTTCAACTAAAAATTATCAGTTTTCAACCAAAAATAAAATCGTTCAATTTTCAGTAAAAAAAACTAATTTCCAGCAGAATAGTTAAATACAGTAACACAAAACTAGTCTTACAAATTAGGAATTATTGTTATTCAATTTTATATTGCAATTAAAAAAAATAGGCACGCCCTCAAAAAAATTCCCTGACTTAAAAAAAAAAATTCCTGACATTTCCAGGGTTTTCCAGGTCGAGTAGACACCCTCTATAATCAAATTTCGGATTTTAACTAATTGAAATTACAGATACAAAATAAAAATTCAGTACCAAACATCGTCAAAAGCAACTGCTTTGCTGTGGCTCGAGGCTGAACAAACATCCGGGGGCAAACATCCTTATCTTTTTTCTCAATGCGAGGTATTTTTTTAATGAAAAATTAAAACCTCCTAAAAGAATAATTTACAATCAGTGTGATATCTTCAAGTTTAAATATTAATAGATGGATTTATTTTTATCAGGCAATCCATGCCCGGACGATGTTTCCTTGCCAAGACACGCCAGGTTTAAAATCAACATACAGTGCTGAGGTAAATTAATTAAAAATGACAATAAAAATTGTTAATGTATAGAATTCCTGAAAACAAAACAAGAATTCGACGATCAAATTTGGACAAACACCACAAAATGCTCCTATTGCAATGCCTAAAAACAAAAAATTTGTTTCTTTGCACAAAAATAAAAAAGAGGAAAGAAAAATGAGAAGGCAACCAACTACATCCCCTCCTTCTCTTTTTTATTTCTTTCGTCTTTTTTATTTTTATTACTATCAAATCACAATATGAAAGCATGCACAATATTTACCAACATTTCGGTGCTCACACAGCACCCTTATCAAGGCAAGAAAAATTAGAGCAGGTAGGAACAGCGACGAAATAACGACGCTATCACCTCGATACCTGTTGTCAGGTATCGAGGTGATAGCTTCGTTATTTCGTGCATTACATACAGGAGCATTTTGTGGTGTTTGTCCAAATTTGATCGTTGAATTCTTCTTTTGTTTTCAGGAATTCTATACATTAACTTGATTATTGGAATTTAAATGGGATTTTGAATTTGATTTTAATCTAATTTAAAATTCTTAAATTTCAATACAAATATTTAAAAACTTCATTGTCATTAAAATTATTTCTGATTTAAGATCACTGCACCTAAGTGGGCGACGGTGTTGATGTCAGCTTTGCACAATGGAACCGAAGATTTAGATCAATTTTCAAAAATTAGCAAATTCTATCAACCAGTTCCAATTGCTTCATACTTAATAGCAATTGCAGTTGGTAGCTTGGTTTCCAAACGAGTTGGACCCAGATCCTCTGTTTGGGCTGAGAAAGAATTAATTGAGCAAAGCGCTTACGAATTTGCAGAAACTGAAACTATGCTTCGGACTGCTGAAGAAATTTGTGGTCCCTACGTTTGGGGTAAGAATTTGAAAAAAAAGTTATACACACTTTTACTTCAAATGGAATAGTTGAATTTTAAACCAAAAAGATGTATTTTCAACTAAAATGATGAATCTTCAACAAGAATAATTGAATTTTCAACCAAAAAGGTGAATTTTCAACCAAGAAGAATAATTTATACCGAGAAAGACGATTTTTCAACTAAAATTATGAATCTTTCACTGGAATAGTTGAATTTCATACCAAACTGATGGATTTTCAACTAAAATGTGAAATGAATCTTCACCTGGAATTGTTGAATTTTAAACAAAAAATATGAATTTTGAACTAAAATGACGAATCTTTAACTAGAATAATTAACTAAAAATTGACCAATTAAGTGTTCAGCTAAAAAGAATTAATGTTCAACCAAAGAGATGAATTTTCAGTTCAAAAAAATAGTTTCAACCAAAAAAACAACTATATTTCAAAAAAATAATTACATTTTTAAACAAGTGATGAATTTTCAACTAATATGATAAATCAACTGGAATAA
>CAKNYM010028822.1:1602-17876 GCA_932195095.1 Andricus curvator | reverse complement strand
TGCTTGTGTCTCGCTTACTCTAATTCCTTTACATTCACACTTCTTAAGGAGCGAGAAAGATATGATAACCTACGTTCCGCCGACACTGTGCGTTTCATGACTTGATATATCTTAATATAAGTAAAAATATTTAATCCTACGGTTATACAGTGGAGAACTGTTTAATTTTAATAGTTTTGCCTCAAAATGGGATTAAAAATGTTAACTTCAAAATGCGCATTTACCATTTTGCGGTAAAACTAACGAAGTATTAAAGAGAATTTGAAGCATTTATTGTTTAAAAAAATATAAATCACACTTAATATATATATATATATATATATATATATATATTTACAAAAACATTCTAGAGTGAAATAAACATATACTTTTCTTAAATTACAGAGTTGCTACAGGTCAGGTAATTCCATAAAGTCAGGGAATGTCAGGGAAAACCTGAGAGAGTTAGGGAATTTTCGATCAACTAAAGTTGAAGTTAATTTCATTATTATGTTTAAAAAAACGCAAGCATTTGTTTCAAAAGTAATCTGTTTTTGGCGAGGATTCAAACTATTTAGTTGGAAATTAAAATCCTTTTTGGATGAAATATCAGATATCACGTTTTTTGTTGAAATTTCATCTTTTTTAGTTGAAAATTCAACTACCTAGTTGGAATGGAACTACTTTGTTAAAAATGTACTTATTTGGTTAGTAATTCATCATTTTGGTTCAAAATTCGTCTTTTTCGATAGAAAATGATTCTTCTTGGTTAAAATTGCATGTTTCTGATTGATAGTAATTGAACTATTTGGCTGAAAATTAAACAACGTTGTTAAAATGTATCCCGTTTGGTTGAACTGGAAACTATTTTGTTGAAAATTTTTTTTTTGTTGAAAAATCCTTTAAAAATTCAAATATTTCTTTGAAAATACGTGCACTTTGTTGTAAATTCATCTATTTTGACATAAAATTCATCTAATTGGTTGAAAATTGATCTTTTTGGTTAAAAATTAGTTTTTTCTATTCTATTGTATTTTATTGATGCATCTTCTCAAGTATGGTAATTCATACTGAAGAGTATGATAAGCCGCACAAATCTAACAATAGTGTTTTTCACCTTGAAACCAAACAATTTGTGCAAGTTTTAAATTTAAAGCTTTACGATAAAGAGCAGAATTTAGGTATTATGCAGTAAATAATGTAATTATGCGTAAAAAAACACTGTTAAAAAATACTATTACATTTAAAATACCAATGTATATTAAAATTAATGTCTCTAGCATATGAAATCGCTATTTAGGTACGTGTTTATTAAATTTCATATACATCCATGATAATCGTTCAGATAATTCAATTTTACCCTGGCGGACCGAACAAACGGAACGGATACGCTACAGCGTATCCTTATAGTATCCACATCGTATCCTCTCCGTATCATACAA
Organism: Andricus curvator; assembly: GCA_932195095.1. NCBI lineage: Eukaryota > Metazoa > Arthropoda > Insecta > Hymenoptera > Cynipidae > Andricus > Andricus curvator. The sequence continues at coordinate 16,455 of CAKNYM010028822.1, read as the reverse complement.
GAAAAACTGCTACTGAACGACGATGCGTTTGAAGTCGCTTTCAGCGCACGTCCTCGATAAGTATCATATTTTTTTAAAGTTTTTTATGTTGCAAAAAAAACTATTGCGATTACTCCGTGACCTTTTAACGCAAAATTTCACGTAGAATCCGAATTTCAACAAGTGAAATGTTCATCTTCCTTTTTAAATGAGTTTTTCTTGCATGATACGGAGAGGATACGATGTGAATAATATAAGGATACGCTGTAGCGTATCCGCTCCGTTCTTTCGGTCCGCCAGGATACACAAAATCAAAATAAGATTAGCAATAATTTTCGATTCTTAATAATAAAACATGATACCTTCTTACAGTTAATCAAAAATAAAATTGGATTTTAAGTCGAAAAGTTCAATTACGTAAATAAATGACAGACCTAACCTACAATCAAATGTACTCACATTAAATTTCTACCATTCAGGGCAAGTTTTGGAAAGAGTTCCACACGTACGTTTCACTTTAATCATGAAAAGCAATTAAATCGACGAAGTCTAGATTATTACTTCAATTGCAAATATTTGATAAGATTTAAAGAAATAAAAGCAGTTTGAGTTTTCAAGCACGCTGCTATACCGTCCTGTATAATATATTTAAATTTTAATGTATATTAAATTTCAACTAACGTGTATGCAAATGACTTCATATACATTTGTATTAAATTTAATACAGATTTTTCTAACAGTGAATACTAAATGGCGACAGTGTCCTACCACCAATTGATGATGTTCAACTAAATCATATGTATGAGGTGGAAGGGCGCGCAAATAACGAATTTATAAAAATTAGAGAATTAAAAGAAAAATGTGTTCTCATGAAGTGTGGCGACAAGTTACTAAATACAGTTGAAATCCAATAGAGAAATGGTTACAAACGGTACGAATAAGAAACTGCGTGTACATGAAGACTCATTGACTGGAAATTATACTGTTTTTTTCCGAAGTAAAATTTTGTTGTACACATAATTAATGCTCACTGTACAAATTATTTTTTGCGAAAATATATTATTAATTAAAAATGGTGTAGTTTTTATATGTATGCTTAATTTTTTTGCATATTCGTTTCGACAATTTGATTCTAGCAATTCAAAATTTAATTCAATTAAACTAGAACTTTTTATCCAATTAATTGAATTCCAGCGTTCACTCAAGTACCTAATAGAACCTGTTAGGGAAGTACTTTTAGAACTTCGAATAAAGCAGAACCCAGTAGGTGCCAATTAGAGCCGCTTAAAATGCATCACTTCCAATTTTAGTCCGAATCGTTTCATTCCGAAGGTCCAATAAAAAAGCTAATAAAACCTATTAGGGAAGTAATTTCGTACTTGTAGCATTTTGTACAAAGCAGAACCCAATAGGTACCTATTAGAGCCGCTTGAAATATATTTCTTCGAATTGTAATCCGAATAATTTGATTCCAAAGGTCTACTGAATTACCTAATAGAACCTGTGAGGGAAGCAATTTCGTACTTGTAGCAGTTGGAATAAAGTAGATCCTAATAGGTACCTAATAGAGCCGCTTAAAATATATTTCTTCGAATTTCAATCCGAATATTTTCATTCCGAAGGTCTACTCAAGTACTTAATAGAACCTGTTAGGGAAGCAATTTGGTACTTATAGCACTTGGAATAAAGCACATCCCAATAGGTCCCTAATAGAGCCACTTCAAGACATCACTTCGAATTTGAATCCGAATAATTTCATTCCGAAGGTCCAATGAAATACCTAATGGACCTTCTTAGGAAACTGATTTCGTACTTGTAGCATTTTGTATAAAGCAGAATCCAATAGGTACCTATTAGAGCCGCTTGAAATATATTTCTTCGCATTTTAATCCAAATAATTTGATTCCGAAGGTCTACTTAAGTACCTAATAGAACCTGTTAGGGAAGAAATCTAGGACTTGTAGCACTTGGAATAAATTAGATCCTAATAGGTACCTAATAGAGGCGCTTAAAATATATTTCTTCGAATTTTAATCCGAATAATTTGATTCCAAAGGTCTACTCAAGTACCTAATAGAACCTGTTACGGAAGCAATTTCGTATTTATAGCACTTGGAATAAATTACACCCCAATAGGTCCCTAATAGACCCTCTTAGGAAACTGGTTTCGTACTTGTATCATTTTGTATAAAGCAGAACCCAATAGGTACCTATTAGAGCCGCTTGAAATACATTTCTTTGAATTTTAATCCTATTAATTCGATTCCAACATCCCACTAAAAGACCTATAATAGAACCTGCCAGGGAAGCAATTTCGTCCTTCGAGCACTACGAATAAAGCAGATCTCAATAGGTACCTATTAGACCCACCTAAAACACATCACTTCGAATTTTTTCCAAATAATTTAATTCCGAAGGTCCAATAAAATACCTCATTGAACCTGTTAGGTAAGCAATTGCGTACTTCCAGCATTTGGAATAAAGCAGAACCCAATAGGTACCTAATAGATCCGCTGAAAGACATCGCTTCGAATTTTAATCCCGGTAATTTCGTTACGAAAGTCCAATAAAAGAACAAATAGAACCTATTAGAAAAACAATTTTGTACTTAATAATATGTCAAGTAAAAGAATACCTTATTGTAACCACTTAGATCTAATTAGAAAAATTTAACAAATGCACATAAGTACCGAATAAGACCGGTTAGAACCCAATTGAAAATAAGAACCTATTAGAAACCAGTTAGAACCACGTAAGATTCCATCTGCATCCTATACGTTTTCTAAACGGCTTCTATTGATACCTAACTGTCATTTTTACTAGGGTAGTCCAAAGGTACCCTGGCGGACCGAACGAACGGAACGGATACGCTACAGCGTATCCTTATAATATCCACATCGTATCCTCTCCGTATCATGCAAGAACGACGATGCGTTTGAAGTCACCTTCAGCGCACGTCATCGATAAGTATTATATTTTTTTAAAGTTTTTAATGTTGCAAGAAAAACTATTGCGATTACTCTGTGACCTTTTAACTCAAAATTTCACGTAGAATCCGAATTTCAACAAGTGAAATGTTAATCTTTCTTTTTTAATTAGTTTTTCTTGCATGATACGGAGAGGATACGATGTGGATACTATAAGGATACGCTGTAGCGTATCCGCTCCGTTCGTTCGGTCCGCCAGGGTACAAATTATAGAACAAATTGTATTCCTTATTATCAATTAACCACTTCAATCTCTTCAATAATACTATTTATTAACGTATTATTTTATTATTCAATAAATTAAAATTTTATTGCAAAACTCCAATTAAAAACAATTCCGGTCTATAAATTTATGTGCGATTCAATGCAATTAGATGCATTGCATGACCAATCTCCATTTTTACATTAACCTCTATTGGATAATATAAAACCATTTACAAAATTCTTTTTGAATTGAAAGTCGTCAATTAAATCCAAAAGACGGTTTATTGGCTTGGGAAACAATTCAGTGCAATAGACCGCACACTGGTTCTATTGCATATCTACAATATTCACTGCAGTTGCAGACATTCAATTCAATTCACTGACAAATTTTTCAATTGCGATTTAACAATTGGATATTAAATGCAATTCACCATATTTGACTTGAATTGCATTTCACCAAAATTGTCGATTGACGATTTTATTTTTGAATTGCAGTCAATCGATTTTAAATTAATCTTTTTTTGCAGGGAATATTCTGGGATCCCTTCCATCTTAATATTGTATTTTGACTCCATAATCTTTTCCCACCTCTTCTCTTCCTGCTCCTTCATTTCTCCTTCTACTTCCTGTGACTCCCTCCCCTCTTCACATATTCTCCATTCCCTTCCAACTTGCCATCTCTCCTCCTTCCATATTGAATGTCCCATGTTTCCCCTCTTCTCTCTATTTAATATTTCCTGCAAGCATACTTGTGGAACTTTGCTACCCTTACCACTCTTCAGTTTCTCTTCAAAATTGCAGACCCTTTTCCTCTACCTTATCACCAATTTCTCTCTCCCTGTTTCTTCTCTCAACATATAACCTGGGCAGTTCCAGCTCACTCCCATAACTCATCTCAGAAATCTCTCTTGCATGTTTTCTACCTTTTTGTACTCCTTCCACCCCCAAATCTCCACTCCATAACACATCACAGACCATACCAGTGAATCAAACAGCCATACTCTTATCTTCCAGTGCTCTTTGAATCTTCTTTTTCCAATCCCCCACACTTGATCCATCACCTTACTCGCACTTTCCATCCTTTTTTCACCGGCAGATCATTTCCACCTCCAGCTTCGCAACAGAATCCTAAATAACAATATTCCTCTACCATTCCACCATTTATCTTCCATCCATACTTTATACATCCCATTTATCATTCATACATTTGTCCATACATCCCACTTATCTTACCATACATCCATCCATATTTCTTCATTAACAATAAATGTATTTGCAGACGTTGGAATATTTTAAAAGATCTTAGCAAAAATATACTAATACTGTTAATTTTGTAGGGCAGATGTGAATATGGTATTTGCATATTTAGGCACAAACACCAGTCTTAATATTTATTTTCATTTTATTAAAAAAAGCACAAACCTCCAGCTTTTTTGCAAAATCTTGAAAGCATATGGTGTAACATCTAGGTTGCGGCATGGCGCCACAGAAATACAAGTTTGAAAACGGTATACGATTTTCTTTTCAAATAAAAATTTAAAAAAGCCTTTTTTCAATTATACTTGTATTATTAGTGATTTTAGAGTAAACAATTTCATATGAAAAATTTTAAAAAAATGTATGGATGACCCTAAAAGTATCTTTTCCTTTTAAATTGTGCCTAAAGGATGAATGGAGGGTGAATGGACTATTTTCAAAAGAAAATAACGAACTCCTCTCATGGGCTTTGCAATCAGAATTAGGTGCACTCAGTATGGTTCAGACAATCGAAAAATGTAAAATAAAAGGATATGCAAAAGGAGTTGTAAATTCCTTTGCAAAAGAATTAGCAGAAAATGGATTACACTCATTTTCATACATAATTAGAGGAAATTTGGCTTCAGAAACAATGTTTAAATCCTTGAATTGGAAACTAAACCATCCACATGATTGGATACACATGACAGGGTCCAGAAATAAAATAGATTTAAAAAATTAAAAATCTGGATTAAACTTTCGAAAAGTGCATATCTCAAATTTTGTTGAACCTACGTATACTAACGTGTTTTGAGTCGCTGCAGCGAATATACACGAATATGACCCCAGGATATCAGGGACGTTTTTGGGATATTGAGGTGTTCCACGGGGGATATTGAAATATATATATATTCTGCGTGGAAAATTTAAATACCCCAGAAACGTTCCATAGACATCGCGTACATCCTGAAGATATCCAAATTTCCACCTTAGAGGATATCTCTGGGATAACCCGGGACATAAATGGAATCAAATGGGATATCCTATTGCTGACATTGCTGTAAGGGCTCCTTTATGGGTCGTTCATCTTATTTTTTATCTCCCAGACTGGTCACTTCTCAATTGGTCACTTCATTTTTAAAAGATGTTGAAAAATGAGGAACGCTCAAATAATGAAAACAATGAACGAGGTGTTGCTCTTGCAACTAGTTTCAATAAATCCCTAACAATAAATAGGAACGTTTCAAAAAACAATTGAAAATACAACATTCAACAACACAAAACATATTGTGTGTCACATGCTCTTATTGTTGAATGTTACTTAAGCAGATAATATATATTGAGAAGAGTTGATAACTTTTAAAATATTGAATTTAAAGAAAATTGCGTTAGATTAAAATTGTGCAGATTTACAAGAGGAATGCGACTATATTGCTTGTTTAATGACAAAAATGTTAGCTTGTGTATGTTCCACATTGATGGTCACATGTTAAGATGATTGCTGTTCACAAATCACCTCAAATTATAGAGGAAATCAGGATGAATTCAGAGACCTATATTTAAAATCACTTATCTCTATCAATTTGAGATATTCTCTATTAAGGAGGAACATGCGATGAGTAAAATCCAAGATTCTTTAATGCCCTTTAAGTATGATAAACTAATATTAATTCCGCGTCAGTTTGCAAAAAATAAGAATTTTTTACCACCGTTTGTAGAAAATATCGTGTGACGAGTGGGTCACGTGACCGGATTCCTACCCTACCGACACTTTTTTCAAAATCAACTTACGTTGACACGAAACGCGATATCGAGTTGAAAATTTGGGATAAAAAATAAGAAGCGCTGAGAAAGGCGGCTCTGGTTCTAAATTTTAATAATCATGAAAAAAGCAAAAGAAAATTATTTACAAAAAAAACTTTTTTCATAATTATAAAAATTTAAGACCAGAGCCGCCTTTCTTAGCGCTTCTTATTTATCATCCCAAATTTTCATCTCGATATCGCGTTTCGTGTGAACGTAAGTTGATTGCGAAAAAAAGTGTCGGTAAGGTACGAATCCGGTCACGTGACCCACTCGCCACATGGCCCTAAATAAACATTGTGTGTTATGGACCTAACCTAGAGGAATCATATAAATCAGAGATATCTGTTCGAAAATCCAAGATATTTAATCACAAAACTGATTAAATTGAAAAATCAACTTTCTCATTTCCCGCAAAAATAAGAAACTGGGATCTCACCACAGTTTAATATTTATAAAATAATTTTGAAGTCGAATAAATCAGCTGTCAACAAAAAAACTAATGGAACGTGGCAACGTTGTTGCTTGCGATTGCTTTTAGCAGACGATTGTAGCAGACGCTTCGAAATCCGAATAAGGCCTATCGGAATTAAAAATCACGGAGAAAAAAACAATTAATTTATAAGTATCCATGAATAATTTTGGACTTTTTATTTTAATATAATAAATCATAATAAATAAATAATCAGAAATTTGTTTCATTTGAAATTTATGATATAAATACATAATACTTGAATGTCTCTACGTAGGTATTATAACAAAAATAATTCTCACAAGAATCCTGTTAATATAAATTTGGAATAAAGTGGGATTCTTTTAAATTTTGAATTTAAAATTTGTTACAAAAGCAGTACCTATAAAAATTCTGTAAATATAAATTTGGAATTAAAAAGAAAAGATATTATTACGTACACAAATTCCAAATAAATTTGGATTTTTTTTTAATTTTGAAATTTATAACAAAAACAATACTCATAGAAATTCTGCAAATAAAGTGAGATTTTGTAAATTTCGAATTTGAAATTGATAACAAAAAACAATACTTATAGAAATCCTGTAAATATAAATTTGGAATAAAGTGTGATTCTTTTATATTTTGAATTTAAAATGTGTTACAAAACCAATATTTATTAAAATTCTGTAAATATAAATTTGGAATAAAGTGGGATTTGCGAGTTTTCAATTTGAAATTTATATACATATTAAAAACAATACTTCAATTTTGAATTTGAAATTTATAACAAAAGTAATACCTATAGTAATTCTACGTATGTATTTAAATTTGGAATAAAAAAGAAATATATTATTACGTACATAAATTCCAAATAAATTTGGAATTTTTAAAAAATTTTGAAATTTATAACAAAAACAATACTCATAGAAATTCTGCAAATAAAGTGAGATTTTTTAAATTTCGAATTTGAAATTTATAACAAAAAACAATACTTTTAGAAATCCTGTAAATATAAATTTGGAATTAAGTGGGGTTTTTTTTTAATTTTTATTTTTAAATTTAAAACAAAAACAATACTTAAATTTTGTATTGGAAGTTTTTAACAAAAACAATACTTGTAAAAATTCTGTATATATAAAGTTTGAATAATCTGGGAATTTTTTAAACTTTGAATTTGAAATTTATAACAAAACCAATACTTATAAAAATTATCTGTATATAAATTTGGAGTAAAGTTGGATTTTTTTAAATTTTGAATTCTATATTTATAACTAAAACAATATGCGCAAAATAAATAAAAAGAAATACATAAATATTTACAAATAAACGTACTTAAACAACTACAGTCGAAACTCCATAATTCGAACACCCATAATTCGAATTCCTCCATAATTCGAACATTTTCTCCGTTCCCTTGACGTTCCTATACGAACGCATGTAAAAAAAACTCGATAATTCGAACTTGAACCTCGATAATTAGAACTTTCGGATATCGAGTGTATCGAGAAATTCGAATTTTTGGTGTTCGAACTTGGGGACTGCAGTCAAAGTAGAACCGTAAGAAAAAAAACCCGTCGCTGGGGTTTTCCCGGTGCGCCAATTGAGTGACAGACGGTCGCCACCATCCTCTATAAAAGAAAATTCTACAGAGCTTACATTCTCAGTCGAGTTTTCGTTGAGTGCATTTCGTATTGTCCAGTTTTCTTATTTTCCATTCTCTGTGTTTTTTTGTCTAATATGACTGATTTAAGTAAGGCAAAGTATAAAACTCTATCTTTAGCAGAGAAAGTCGCTGCTATCATAGAAGTTGAAAAGGGCGTGAGAAAAAAATCGCAGATCGCTGAAGAGTTTCGAATTCCGCGGAATACTCTTTCTACTTTTCTCAAGAACAAAGAGAAGATTCTTAGTGATTTTTCTACATCAAACCAAAGCAGAAAAAGATGCAGAAAACCAGATGCAGATAATTCGAACACCTCCATAATTCGAACTTTTCAGCCGGTCCCTTGCTGTTCGAATTATGGAGGTTCGACTGTATTGACATTGACGTCGAAAACGTTTTTGTTGTACGCATTATCTGTTTTATACTTAGAAGTACGAATTTTATAGTCCGATAAACATAAGTGACATCTTACTGCCATAGTTTTTACACACATTCTTATTGACTGCAATTTTTCTCCTCTCATATAATTCCCAAATATGCTCTTTCCACTCGATCTTTCGGTTAGTCGAAAGCCAGCCCTTGTCACGAGACATTTCAAACGCCATGTTTCACGCGTTTCAAATACTACAGCTGACTACTACGAAAGTCAAGATGCTGTATATATTCCGCAACGTTGCCACGTTACGTCGTAATTTTGCAACTTACAAAATAATTCATAATATTATGTTTTCGAACAAAAAGAAAAACTACTGTTATTAAGAAGCATGATCTATATCACTACAACAACTAACGTATTAAGTGGTTTTGATCGGAGTGTTTTATAATAATATGTTTTTAACTTTTCGGGGTTGGTACGACTGAATTTTTAATTTTGTTTTGTAAATTCTTCAGTCATTTTACATTTGATTTTTTACATTTTGCACATATTTGACTCCCATTAAACTACAGAATTTTTTGATAATACTCGTGTATTTTATATCAGTCTATTTATGAACTTTACCACAAACGCTCACATGATTCAAAAGTTGCGCATGTTCGTCCTTAATGAGCTTCAACGCGATTTTTATAAATAAAAAGGTGATTACATAAAAAAGGTGCTACGCCTTAATTTACAGAGCAGTATTTGGTATTAAATAAATAGAAAGCGGCCAGAAAACCGAAAAATTACTATATTTACGTACAGAATGCGAATGATTCATGAATAACTGATCACCATATTACTGCGAAGAACCCAATTCCTGCGATTTTATTTTTCATTAAGTTACAATTAATTTAGAAGATTTGAGCATTGTGATTACTGTAATTTATAAAAGTTAGGTACGACTGAGATATTTAGAAAAAGTATTTACAAGTTTTCAAAATTACAATAATGCCATACAAAATAAACAAATCTCTTAAACTTTTCTTTAATTTATATTATTGTAAATTAAGTTCCTCTCATCTCTTTTGCAAATGTTGAATAGTTGATGTAATTTAAGATTAATCTGTTTTCTTTATTAGAAATTCTTCCGTTGCTTTCTTTTTCTTATCGGCTTCATTCGTTTGTTGATTACCATTTGGCCAAGATAAAAATTGTTTGACAGATCCTCTTGATTTTTTGTTGCTCGTATTTGAAATATCTTGCAAAGCATTATGACCATGAAATTGCAATTCTACCATTTTTGGATTTTGATTATCATCCTTGAATGTCCGATCCCATTCTGATAAAGAGCTTTGAAGTAGATGTGAAATCAGAACTTACATCTGTTAAGTAAAAAGGTTTTTCAGCAGCATCATCAGAGATTGCAGTATTTCAGTATTATAATAATAGGCTTTCCAAGAAGATCCGAATGATTAAATTGCTCGTTGAGGGCTGCGCTGAAGTATTCTTCTATTATGGTGGACTCTGTGGAAGTTTTTGCGATTAATGTTAAGGATAGATATGTCTCATCAGTGTTATGAGTATCATGCAAGTCTTGTGCCAATGGAAAAAAGAGTAATTTATTATCTCTTTATTAAAAACATTTGTATTAAAAGTATTACGTTCTTTCATAATTAGACCTTCTTCAGGTATCTGAAAAAGTCATTCAATTTTGAATTGAGGAAATATATTATAATTACAGTGAGATCTTCAGCAACATATATTTTAAACTTTGGTAGAAAAAAGAGTAATATATAAATTCATAATATAAAAAACATATTATACCGCATAGTACCTATGAATATTGTTGCATATATAGTATAGTAAATATAGAAGTGTCGAATGAAGAATATATAAATATAAAATGTACAATAATGTGCCAAATGTCAAAAAGTAAAAAAATGATATATGTACTTGATTGTAGTCGGAGTCTTTTATAAGTTCCAGCGTTTTTCTACTTCTGAGGACCTAGTCAGGATTTCGAAGTTGGAGCTGGAGCTCCTTACGAATCCTTCGTTTTTGGTTCAATCCTTGCGGGCGACTTCTAAAAAGACTCATTCAGGATTTCGGCCTTTAACAATAAAATTGAATTAAATTAATGAATACAATGAGGGAAAAACTGGATTAGTTTGCCATATAAAGAAATAGAATTTACCTTAACAACTTCAGAGTGACTTGTTCCTACGTCTACATCTGGATGCGATAATTTGTACCACATTTCAAAAAGGCTTTCATCTCTTGTTAATCCTTTCCAAACAGGTCCTTCATTCAAGCGAAATTCTTGTAGCTTATCATTAGTCAGCAAACTTTCTACAACTTGCAAAGGACCTAAGATGTGTGTGGTTCCAAAATTGTGTATGGATACCTCAGAATCACGTGGATCTTGATGTCTTTGAAACCCCTTAGTCAAATCGATATCACTAACGTCGAATGGGTACAAACCACTTTCTTTAAATCCATTTATTATGAGTTTTTTGGTATCCATGGCATCAAGTGTTCTTTTTAGCACTGGGACAAATTGGAACTTCTTTATACCTATACTTGAAGAACTATCACAGCTCATTTGATCAATCGTCTGCCATTCAGCTTTGAAGGTTTGAAAAATAGATACCCCTAGGGTGTGCATAATGTGCGTCGCATTTGGATGTAATGCTACAAGCACAATTCCATGCTCCGAACAAAATTTGCTAAGGTGAAGTGTTAGATATGATGAAGCGCCATCAAAATAGAAAACCACTGGACGTCTTATTTGTTTCGTGGTCAACCAAGGCTCAAATACATTTACCATGTATTCATGAAAAGTTATTGCAGTCATCCATCCATTTCCGTTACATCCGAAAGCAAATTCGGCTGGTGCTATTTCTGCAGTATTTTTTGGCAATGAATTTCCCGGAAAAAGTATAAAGCTTGGAGCAAGTTCGCCTGCAGCATTGCCTGTCACTAAGACGGTTATGTTTTCGTTCTCGTTGTTTCCTACTATGTTGTAAACATTTTTGGAACCTTTTGGTGCTAATACTGCAGGAGGCGTAGGACTTAGAGAAACAGCTGTAAATTAAAATATTTCAATTTAGCGGTTTTGAAATACGTAATGCTTGTTAGTTTTTATTCATTTATATTTTTATCATTTTTGGAAAGAAGTTTGTAATGACCTAAATTTTCAAATCTACTTTTTTGACATATTTAGATATAATTCGACCTCAGCAACTCGAAAACGCATTTTTTTGAAATGCGCGTGTGTGTGTATAACTTTTTTTCTTTTTATCATATCGAAAAAAGTAAAAGAGCAATGATCATGAAATTTGGACGAATTGTTCCTAGATCGGCCAATTAGAAGTGTCTTTTTTTTGCATTTAGAAATTGGAAAAAAATTTGACTATGTTTATCTAAGAAATACTTTTTTGACATTCGAAATAATATACATACCAGGTAACTATATATCTGATTTATTTGTTCGTGTTTTCGAGACGCATCGGTTGGCATATTGAGCAACCTATCATGACCTCTTATGATCTACAAATATGTACCTATTTATAATTTTTCAAAATATGTTGTTTATCTTGTTTATATAAAGAAAACTTTTTTAATATTAGGAATACGACAGGGCTGTATTTGATATAATTGTTCGCGTCTTCGAGACGCATCGTTCGACCTGTTGTATAACCTTTTATGACCTACTAGCACCGATCCATGAAGTTTCAAAAAATTATTCATTCTGATTATATGAGAAAAACTTTCTTGATATCAGGAATACTATAATAAAACAAGATTGTATAGGATGTATTTGTTCGCGTTTTCGAGACGCATCGATTGTCCTTTTGAACAACGTATCTTGACCTCTTATGAACTAGCAACACCTGTTTATAATTGTTCAAAATATATCGTTTATCTTGTTCATATGAGGCCAAGATTTTCTTATTGAGAATACAACAGGACTGTATTTGATGTAATTGTTTGTGTAGTCGAGACGCATCGATCGACCTATTGTGTAACCTTTTATGACTTACTAGTACCAATTTATGAAGTTCCGAAAAAATTCTTTATTCTGTTTATATGAGAAAAAATTTCTTGATTTTGGGGTTGACCAAGAAGCCGACACTCTGAGAAGAGCAATTAGATCCGAACTCAAAAGAACATTATCAAGGTCTGCGGCTTAATGCTCTGTTAAATTTTTTGAGAGGAAATTTATCCTTATCCATAGCAAGTCTTCTTGTTTGACCTATATATATACTGCCTTGCAACTCCTACATTCTATTTTATAAACTACATTTTGTTTTCCCATTTTCTCTCGTATGTCCTTTCCCAGCTTAATAGTTTTGTTACTTTTGAATGGAATTCTGTAAATTGTATGTAAACCCATTTTTCCTAATAATGTGTCAAGTCTTTTGAAATTGTTTTAAAATAAGGTAAAATAACTGTGTTTAATCTATTGGAATCTCTCATCTCTTTGTTGTACGAAGATTTAAATAATTTCACAAATATTATCAGACATTTCAAAAATATTTTTATATTTCGCAAAGATTTCAAATAGATTTCAAAGATTGCAATGCACGATGATTTCAATGATTTGCCAAATATGTCATAAAGATTTTAAAGATTTGGGATAGATTAAAAAGATTTCACAAAGACTTGAATGATATCCCAAAAATTTCAATAATTTCACAAATAATACCAAATATTTTGCAAAGATTTCCAAAGATATCAGAAAGATTTCAATGATTTCCCAAAGATTTGAAATATTTCGCAAAGATTTCGGATAGATAAAAAATATTTCATGAAAATTTCAGACAGATTTCAAAGAGTGCAAAAAGATTTCAATGATTTCCTAAAGATTTCAATAATTTCACAAATATTATCAGATATTTCAAAAATAGTTCCAATATTTCGTAAAGATTTCACAAATATTTCAATGATTTCCCAAAGATTTCACAAAGACTTCAAACATTTCGCAAAGACTTTTGATACATGTCAAATATTGCACAAAGATTTCAATATTTTTACGAATATTACCAAATATTTAAAAACTATTTCAATTATTTCACAAATATTTCCAAATATTCCAGAAAGATTACAATGATTTTCCAAAGATTTCAACGATTTTACAAAGATTTCAAATATTTCGCAAAGATTACGGGTGGATTAAAAAAATTTCACAAAGATTGCAATAATTTCAAAAATATTTCAAATATTTCACAAATATATCAATGATTTCCAAAAGATTTCACAAAGATTTCAAATATTTTGCAAAGATTTTAGATAGATTTAAAAGATTTCCCAAAGATTTCAATAATTTTACAAATATCACCAAATATTTAAAAAGCACTTCAATTATTTCCGAAAGATTGCAATGATTTTCCAAATATTTCAAAGATTTTACAAAGATTTCAAATGTTTCGAAAAAATTTCGGATAGATTCGAAAGATTTCACAAAGACTTCAATGATTTCCACAAAAATTTCAACAATTTCACAAATAATACCAAATATTTCAAAAATATATTACAAATATTTTGCAGATTTCCAAAGATATCAGAAAGATTTCAATGATTTCCCAAAGATTTCAAAGATTTTGGATAGATTAAAAAAAATTTCAGGTAGATTTCAAAGAGTGCAAAAAGATTTCAATGATTTCCTACAGATTTCACAAAGATTTCAATAATTTCACAAATATTATCAGATATTTCAAATATTTCGCAAAGATTTCACAAATATTTCAATGATTTCCCAAAGATTTCACAAAGATTTCAAATATTTCGCAAAGATTTTAGATAGATTTCAAAGCTTGAAGATTTTCCAAAGATTTCAAAATTTTTACCAATATTACCAAATATTTCAAAAGTATTTCAATTATTTCACAAATATTTAAGAAAGATTACAATGATTTTCCAAAGATTTCAAATATTACGCAAAGATTTCGGATAGACTTAAAAGATTTCACAAAGATTTCAATAATTTCAATAATATTTCAAATATTTCGCAAAGATTTCAAATATTTTGCAAAGATTTTAGATAGATTTCAAAGATTTCAATAATTTTACAAATATTACCAAATATTTTAAAAGTACTTCAATTATTTCACAAATATTTTCAAATATTTCAGAAAGATTACAATGATTTTCCAAAGATTTTACTACA
>CAKNYM010028821.1:635-16118 GCA_932195095.1 Andricus curvator | reverse complement strand
TACCACGCCCTATTTTAACTCACTCCTGGATTCGTACCGGGTCCCTGGACAAGACTCCGATGTGGGAACGTAGGAAAAGCGGGAAATAAAGAGTGTAATAATGTAGACTGTAGATTCTGTGGAGAACAAGACGTAGGTATGGAGCACATGTGGGTATGCGAAAGGGCACGAGAGCGAATTGAAAAAAAGTTGGTCAATGAAGTCGATAAACGGCTGTCAAAAGATGGCAATAATCAAATCGTTGCCAATTTGTGCAAAATTTTTACCGAGGAACCGATCGTCGGTCTTTGCAGATATGCGAAAGAATTCGAATCGAAGGCCAAAGAATGCAAAGATGTTGAATACAAAATGGGAGGGGTTCATAGATTGTTCATTAGTTCATAGATTGTAATTGGATTATAGTTTTCAGAATCTAAGGTTTCTATTCGATTGTTTTCATTTCGTATATGTGTACTATGGTATATGTACTATGTACATGTACTATGGTACGGAAAATGCATTTTCCGGGCACAATTAAAGGGTTCAGGTGTGTCAAAATCAAAAGCTATTGGGTGGAAATTATTCCTTAAATACTCCTCAAGAGGTGACAATGCATTAATTGACAAAAAATGTATAACAAGTACTTCTTTTTTCAATTTTTGTGAAAATCGAGCTTTTCCCATTTAAAACCCCATGTTAATTTCAAAAGCCCGGGGGCACGGGTTAACGTTGAAAAAAAAAATTACGGAATTTCTTTTTCCGGAAAACGAACAAAATGGGGGGCTTTTATCACCAAACATCGAAAGTCGAATTTTTGGACCACCCTAAGCATATATATTATGATTCGCCTAAAGCAATTATTATTATAAATTAATAAATTAAATAAATAAAAATGTTGAAAAGGGTTAACGCCACTCATCCCATTTACTTATTTTTTCGCATTTTCGAGTCTCAGCAACGTTGATGATTAATTATTTCGATTGTTTTTATCAAACTGACCATGTATTTTCTTCAGCTTTGACGGCACGTAACGTCACACCATGTGTTTCATGCCATAAGGGCGCCACTTGTTTCGTTTGAAAAATCGACATTTCCGGTTGATATTTTGTCACTTTTTAATAAATTATTATAAATGATTAAATAAAGAAAATTCAGTTTTAATGCCACATTTAAACTCTTCGGGAGTCAACGTTTATAAAAAGCTTAACTATAAGGCAAACCAAATTTTTATGGATGACCCCATTTTGGCTGAAATTTAAAAAAATCTATATATGATTATATTACTTGAATAGATGTCTTACGTAGACATCACGTCGTCATGCAGAAAAATGTTAAGAGAGAACTTTTTCATGTTTCAAGCTAAAGTTGTGTTTGTTTATAAACATTTTATAGTATATTCATAATTAGGTCACAGAACTTGAAACAAAAATAAAGCCCGTTGCAATCACTGGACTTTCTACTGGATTTTTTACCATTATTTTTTATCCTTACTCCACTGAGCTTGATATGTACTTTTCAGAATTAACATAATATTCATCAGATTTGGCACAATAGGCAGTGTGGTCAATATTCTTAAAATACAGCTTATTATTGCTACAGCACATTATTTGATAACTTTGAAATTGTGGCTTGTAGGGGAGTGGTGATTTATTAAAAATATATTTTTCATAAGGCTGTGAATAAATAATGGCTCGCCATGTGAGAAAATGTCGCGAGAGTAAACATTTATTTTCTGCCAGAGATTAATAAGAATTTGAAAAAAAGTGCTTACAGAAATATATTTTAGTTTCTAAGCTTTTTTGTTCTCTGAAACGAAATTGGTCAAATTTAACTAATTACTAGTGAAATCTTTCACGTTCGACTAGCGAAAAGTGAGCGAGTAAAGATTAGGAGAAAAATACTAATTCTTTTAGACGAGATACTTTCTAATTCAACAGTGAAAAACTAATTGCTTGGTAAAAATAAAATTATTCGAAACTATAATAATATCTAAAAATTTAGAAACTGCCTTCTGATTGTTCAAACAAAGTTAAGAAAATTAAGAATATTTTACAATCTTGAAATTATAATGGATCAATATGGGATCAATATGGATCAACATATTAATTAATTTTGCATATTCAGGATCCTCAAGCGCTGCTTTTCAACAGAGTTCCACTTTCGATTTTCACAATTTCTTTCTGTTGTGTAATATATATTTTATTTATTTTTGAAAGAAAATTGCAATTATTTAGCAAGCTTTGTAAAAATGATTTCCCTTGAATAAGCATCAGCCTGCAAAACCATGAACTTGAGTGCCTAAAGAAGGTTATTTTAACTGTATAGCTTTTTTCCTTGTGCAGAAGATACTTTCAGATTGTGGAAAGCTTGATGCAAATAAATTTGACTTAGGACATTATTTAATGTTTAAAAAAAGGTTATAAAAATGAAAAACTCTATTGAAATAATAAGAAGGTCATATCGAGAAATTGTAAACGTGACGTAGCCTGCCTCAATTTAAAGATATTTCCATCTGATTATTTGAAAAATGTTAAGAAAAATGAGAATTTTTTAGACTCTTTAAATTATGTACTATGGATCAATGGACTCGAAATTAAATATACATATTCAGGGTTTTCATGCGCTACTTTCCAACAGAGTTCTGTTTTCGATTCTCAAAGCTTTTGTTCGATGGTATACTTTCCTTACTTTCCATAGGAAATTTCAATTATTTAGCAAACTTTGTAAAAATTATTTGCCTTGAATAAGTATTAACTTGAGTGCCTAAAGAAGCGTTCGACAAACTGGGAACTCGCTTTGCATGATTTCTCTTACACAAATATAATTGTAACAAATTATTCTCAACATTAAGGATGGCTAAAACTTTTGTTATTATGAGAAATCAAAACCTTTCGACAAGCAAGAAACATTTTCTTTTTAAATTTTTATTGAGTTTAAGAGACAAATTTCTTATTTTCAATTTTTTCTGAATAGGAAGAGGGGAATTTTTTCTAACATTTTTCTTTGATTGGAAGTGAGAAAATTTTGGTTTTCAATTTCTTCTGAATTGGAAGAGGGATATTTTTTCAAAAAGATCTTTCAAGAGTTGAAAGGAACAAATATCTAGCATTATTAAATAATGAGATAATTATAAACAATAATAATTTATTCGAACAATTATGTTTGTTAAATTACATCGATTATTACCTCGCCCAAGTGAAAAGTGGTCAAAAAGTTGAATATTTTAGAAAAAAACGCCATATTCTAGCATTATTAAAAAAAAACGTTGTTAAAAATAATAGTAATAAATCTTTTAAACAACTATTTCTGTTAAATTTAAGCTATTATTGCCTTGCACTCACTGCCAAATTAGAAACAAGTTGAAAAATTCGGAAAAAACCGCGACTTTCTAACTCTATTCTAAGAGAAAATAAGTTTAAACAATAATAAATTGTTTAAACAATTCATCTAAACATCTTATTATCACTCGAAAGCAATACTCTATGTATTAGGAACAATTTTTATTTGAAAACCCGCCAAAAAATAATAATTAGTGCGAAAAACTCGCGAAACCCGATTTTTCACTTATGGGGTTTTTTGAGACCCTATAAAATAGAGTTATGGGGATGACATTTGATAAGTAATTTTCGATATGTTTTCTATGGCTAATTTTGAAGATGAATGTTGAGGTTCAACTCGATTTACCTAATATTGACGATTCTGAATCAAATTTACGAAGACGTCTTTTTTTCTGATGGGAAATACGTGTTCAACTTCATGGGGCTTGCGGAACCTCTAAATATAATTTTTTCATAGCATTTATATTTTGTGGATTAGGATTAGGGGGCGATATACATGAATATTCGAAAAAGATTCGGACCACCCTACTGATGATGCTAGTTAAATAACAAAATCCAGAACAGTATTTTTATACGTGTTTAAACTTCAACTTCATATTTAATATATTTCTTATTTAATTATCGAATTAACAGATTTCTCTTTCAGAATTTTCTGTCCTAATTCTAGTATTTTGTGTCATTGAAAAAAATATAACTTCGTATGAGGAAGTATATCAGCATGTGCTTACAATTTGTACAATGACTCTTTGAGAACACATTTTTGTTGATCTAACTTTATCTCTGCCAATGCTATACCATCAAACTTTATTCTATGATAAGATGAACTTGAAAAAAAAGTTGTTTTTCAATACAGAAAAATGAAATTTCAACCAAATAGTTAAATTTACCAGAAAAAATTAATTTTTAACTTTGAATTTGAACTTTAAGGGAAAAGAGACGAATTTTTAAACCAAATAGTTGAACAGTAAACCAAATAGTTGAATTTGCAACTTGCAAATATGAATTTTGAACCGAATGGTAGAATTCGTAATTACAAATGATTAAACTTCCACCAAAAACAGTTGCATTTTCAACTGAATATTTGAATTCCTGAGCCAAAAGACGAATTTTTTAGAAGGCAGTTGAATTTTTAACCCTAAAATTTGAATTTTCAACGAAAAGATGAATTATCAACGAGAAATATAATTATTGGTATTTCAATATAAAAAAAGAAATTTTTGATCAAATAGTTAAATTTTTAACCAGAGAGTTGAATTTTCAACACGATACTCAATTTTTCGACCAAATAGTTGAAATTTCAAACAAATAGTGGAATTTTCAACAACAACAAATTAATTTTCAACATTAAATTTAAACTTTGAATGAAAAAGACCAATTTTCAAAGAAAATAGTTGAACTGTAAACCAAATAGTTGGATTTTCAACTTACAAGGATGATTGTTTAACGAAATGGTCGAATTTTTAATGAAAAAATAATAAACTTTTACAAAAAATAATTGCATTTTCAATCAAATAGTTGAATTTTCAAGCTAAAGAGACGAACTTTTTAGAAAATAGTTTAATTCTTAATCAGAAAATTTGAATTTCCAGCAAAAAAAATAATTATCAAGAAAAAAATGTAATTGTTGGTATTTCAACTAGAAAAAAGGAATTTTTAACAAAATAGTTGAATTTGTAACCAAACACTTGAATTCTCTACCTATGAAGATTAATTTTCAAGCAGATAATTGAATTTTTGAGCCAAAAGGACGAATTTTCTGGAAGACAGTTGAAGTCTTGACCCGAAAATTGAAATTTTCAACAAAAAAAAACGAATTATTAACGAAAACTTAAATTTCTGGTATTCCAATTTAAAATACAACTATTACATTTTTCATCGAGAATTCATCTTTTTTGGTTGAAAATTAATTTTTCTCCTGAAAATTGATCTTTTATGGGTTTACATGTCACGTGTTATTTTAATATATTCCATTTTTTCGATTAACGATTCAACTAATTTGTTGAAAATCAATTTTTGTAGGTGAAAAATTCGAGCGTTTGGTGAAAATTCAACTATTTTCTTGAAAATTTAAGTACTTTGTTGAAAGTTCACCTTTGTGCCTGAAAATTTAATTATTTTGTTAAAAATTAAACTTTTCGAGTTAGATATTCAATTGTCTTCTTGAAAATATTCGTCGTTTTGGCTTTAAAATTTAACTATTTGGTTGAAAATGCAACTATTTTTGGTTGAAGTTCAATCTTTTTACGGTATCATTACAATGAGAAGATATTAGTTTCATTTGAAAGCTGAATATCTTGGATTTATTTAAATCTCGATATTTCGACACCGCCTGAATCCGAAAAAAATAGGTCTTACAATGGTGTCTGCCTGTCGACGTTGTCATCTGTATACCGGATAACTTTCAAAAGACTAATCAGATTAGATTGCCCTTTGGTACACGTTTTTATGGACCAAAAAGAAAGATCGAGTTCGTTAACCAGCCTTTGTTGACCAACGGTTCTGGTTTTAACAAAAAAAAAAATAATGAAAAATCAAGCATTCCATTTTGCGGTCAAACTATTCAAGATAAGAAAAAAGATCAATTCACAAAAATTTCGCGTCCAAAAAAGATCTACAAATTTGTTGATAATCACTTTTTGATAAGACACGTAGTTTTTGTTTTATTCGTAAAAAAGTGGGCAAATTTTTTAAATACAAAATTAGAGGAATCAAAAAGAACATGAAAAATGGATTAAAAATTAAATGTAATGTCTATAATTAAAAACATTGTATGATATATTCATTCAAATTCATTCATTATGAGGTCTAAATCATAACCTGGACTTTTCTGAAGGTAACATATATGTGACAATTTTCAATGTAAAAAATTTGGAGTTGTTTCGATAAAAGTATGAGGGGTGGGTATTGTGGGCTGCTGAATATTGTTATGGGGTTAAGAACATAACTTAGAGTTTTCTAAAGGTGCCTTGTTTGACTATTTGCAAACTTCCAATTTTATTTTGTATGTACATGGAGAAACTTTGGAGTTGTTTCGTTAAAAATGTTAGGGGTGATTTTTGGGGGTTGCTGAATAATATTGTGAAAGAAAGTAATTGGAAAGAAGTAATAAATTGTTCAATATACTCTTTCTAAATGAAATCTCTATTCTCCTTCACACGTCTTGAAGGTAAAAGGAGAAAAAAAATTCTATATTCTATCTACAATATAAATTTTTAGTTGACAAAAATACAAATTTTCCATATCATGAATTCTATTCGATGAGACTTCTGATATTTAGCAATTATATTCGATAAATAGGTTTCAAATTCGTCTCAAAAAGTTGAACTATCCACGAACTTTTTTTTGAAATCGTCGGATCAGAATTATTGTTTTTCCATGCAGAGGTTTTGATTTTTGGAATTAAAATTACAGTGGATTCTCAATTATTTCCCATCTCCCTTATTTCCCGTCTCCTCTATTTCTACTCGGCCGTACATGGTTATTTCCATTTGCGCAAATACGGCACCTCCCACTACGGTCCCTGTATATTCTCCTCCGCGTCAGTGGCTGACCAATTAAATAGCGGCCCGAAGAGCCCCCTTGTTGATTTGAACTGAGTATTTTAGCATGCCGTCATGGGAACACGTCATACGACTTTATCGAGAGAATATTCTAAACGTAAAAGTCAGAAATGTATGAATAGTAATATTTCTCAAGTGTAGAATCTATTTTCTGAGTCATGTTCAGGGCTTTTTTCTCAATTGACGACCTTTCAGTTTCACGAAATAAAATAAAATATCCTAAATGTTAGGTTAGTGGTACTAAAACCTTAAATTTTGGACAGGTTCTTGTATTTCGTGAAACTGAAAGGTCGTCAATCGACCAAAGAATCGAACATGACTGAGAAAATAGATTTTACACTTGAGAAATATTGCTCTTCAGACCATTATCACGTACTTTTACGTTCACAATACTTTCTCCAAAAAGTTGTCTGCACTCCTATGTCAATAATATGCTAACCTTCCTAACATTTCCACTCATCATTCCATGACCTGATGTCATGCCACAAAACTCACTAGTCCAATCCGCGAAATATTTGAGTCGTTTTTTGATTCTATTATATTGAGTTTTAGTTGGCAGATTGTCGTACTTCAACAAAAACACTTGAAAGACGCTTGAAAAACACTGACATGCTAAGGGATCGCGACTTTTTCAACTGCGCAAAAAGTATCGTGTGTGTCAAGGGCGTAATGCTATTTTGACGAGTATAAACTTGCCACAATGTGCTATTTCAAACAAAAAATTCAAATGTTTTTTTCAAATTATTTTTTCAAAATTAAGAAACAATCCCGAGTCGAAATTTAGGCCCTACTATGAATCTGTAACTCCTACCTTAGTAGGCGCTGGGAGCAGTAAAGTAGATTCTAAATAAGGAGCGAATTCAATGTAATTTAGACCCTACTTTGACGTTAAAAGTGTCCGGAATCGGCCGTTTTTCCACGTTTAGCGTCAAAGTAGGGTCTGTATTTAAGGCATATTAGACCCTCTTTTGAGCCTCCAACTACTACATGTAGGACTTGTGGCATCAAAGTAGGTTCTCTATAATCTCACACCAATATGGATGAATAAAAATAAAATTTGTTATTTATCAGAAAAAATAAAATAATATCTGTGATATAAATATCAAGGATATTCGCAATTATGCCATAGATATATTATTCATAATATTTTCCTAATATGTCGCTAACGCATAGTACACTGAAAAATCCGCAAGAATTAAGGATCGAACCCGAGCTCGCACGTACTCAGTTTATTTACCGAACGCCTAACGCCCTAACCAATTCACCTAACGGAGCGCGTTAGGATGTCTTCGATGAAATTGCACTTGTCCAATACTTTAAGGTGCAAAATCTTTTTAAATACGAAACAATTATCTGAATAATGACTTTTTTTTTAACTTTTCGTGCTTTCAAATCTTTGAAACCATTTTTGAAGAGTTCAATATAAGTTTTTTTCTGTTTTTTTAGAAGTATTCACCGTTATATGCTTCACAAGAAATTGAGGCTAATTATTTAAATTTTATTTTATGTAATTTATGATTTAAATGAATACAATGTCAAAACTGACGATTTAAACAACAATATTTTTTTATCTCTTTATTAAGCAAAGACTTTAAAAAACTCGTTCGGCATCATAATTAATGCAATTACACTAGCAAATACAAATATTAAATTCAAGGTTCAACCTAATATTCATCAGGAAATAAGTTAATATTAACAATAACATTACTGGTTTTATAATCAAGTGGCTAGTCCCGAAATTCGAGATGAGCAGTCCGTTATTTTTCATACGTTTGGCTTTTCTTATTCTCCAAGAAATATTATGAAAAATGAAAACAGTAAACATTTTCTCACGGAAATAAATGATTTTTCCTACTATATAAAGTGGTAGACACGTAAATAGTAATGTTTCTCTAAGAAAATGTTTCAAAAACTCTCAATAATTGTTATTGTTTGGTAACAAAAATAATTAAACAATTAAAAAAGTGATACTGTTCCTTGGAAAAAAGAATTTTTTTTTACGAAATCATGATGAAAATAAATTAACCGTAATACTCTTATAAAAATGTAAGAACAACCTCTAAATTTAAATTATTATGATTATTAAATATATATTCCAATATATTTTTCAATTTTTTAAATTTATTTATAATATTTGTTGCCAGCGATACGAAATATTTTATTCTTATAATTTGTTGTGCCTCTCAATCACTTTGAAACCAATTAAAAATTAATTTTATGAGATAAATAAATACCTGCATGACTGTAAATAATACACAATCTCATTAGATATTTATAAAAAATTTCATAATGACTTATTAATCGACAATGTTTAGTAATTTTCCGTGATGAATATCATTCACGTACAAATTTTCAGAATTTTCAGTTGAGAGAAAATATTTTCCTGTGATTGAGCATTGCAAAGAAGTATTTATTTATATATAAATAATTTATGACAATTTAGTTGAATCTGAAACTAAATATTGTTGTTAATTGAGTATGACTGCAGTCATTAAGGTGACCAATGTGTTTATTTAACCTAAGTTACAAATAATTGTTAGCTCATTTTTATAAAGTTCATAAAACGTCAAAGTATAGTCTTCAGTTCGAACATTGTAGGCTAAAAAGATTCAAAGTAGGGTCAGCATTGAAGGAGAGATTAAACAGCGTCAAAGTAGGGTCTTGAGTTATAAAAATTTAGGCTCTAAAGATTCAAAGTAGATTCAGAGAGATGTTACAGCGTCAAAGTAGGTTCTTGAATATGAAAACTGCAGCACCTAAAGATTCAAAGTAGGGCCTATAGATTTAAATGGAGTCAAAGTAGGCTCTAATCTTTCATTCTCTAGGACTTAAAAGTTTAAAGCAGGGGCTATAGGTTTAGATAGCGTCAAAGCAGGTTCTAATAAGGAGAGGGTCTAAATTTCGACTCGGGATTAGTTAAGGTTCTATTAAGACTCAAATTAACGTCTTAATAGGCTACAACACCCTTCCTTATGGGCGCTCGGCACCTATACTTTGACTAATTTTTATTAAAATCATTTTAGTTAGGAAGTAGTAAAGTTATTCTTAATTATTCACTTTGCAAATTAAAATTAACTCAAATATAATTAAATTAATTAGAATTTCCTGAATGATATAAAATAAAAACGCGATGAATAAAAATTCTTTAATAAATTAAGGAATAAAATGAGCACTGTTATTTAAAATTTATTAAATATTAGATCAAGATTTTTAGAAATCATAGACGCGAGACGTCAATGAAGCAAGGTAAAATACCGCTGCGAAATACTATGGGTGTATTCACTATGATTTTATGAATGTGTGCTCATTTTATGAGCACTGTGCTTCCTAACAGGTATCAAATTAATTTATTTTCACATAGAGGGAGGTTTTTCCTAACAAAAAAAAAATTACACTGATACATACAGATAAACTTTATGTTAAAGTTTGACAAATAATTCATTTCTTCTGATTTTTTCAAATAGATAATTATAATAAAATAACAAGATAATTATTTCTCAATCAAATTAAAGTTATTTTTAATGTACTCTGTAAATCTAAATTTTTGTAATTCCACTAATTACTAGGGAAATTCTACGAATCCAATTGGAGAAAAATGATTCACTAAAGATTAGTAGAAAATGTCTATAAATTGAATAGTGGGCAGCTACAAATTCTTTCGGAGAAATATATGAATTTATTTAGGGTTGTACGCATATAATATTAATAAAAAGAAGCTTCTGAAAATGGGAAACATGTCAAGTAGATGTGTTCAATAAGAATGATTGTGTAACATTTTCAGCTTCATTGAAACTACATGAAGGCAACATTGTGAAACTTGTCAATACACTCGTAGGCTTATTCACCTTATCTTGGATCAGACTTCGTCACTTCCACCAACACAACGTTTTTACAAGTTCAAAGAATATAATTTACATATATTATATATTATATGCTTATAATATATATATTATATATATTATATATATATATTTTTTTTTTATATTCGAATAATATAATAAGTACAAATAATCCCTTTAATGCTTGTGCAGTATGCACTCACAGCAAATCAGATATACAGAGAAATTCAATGAAACACAAAATCACGTGCATGATAAATTTCACATCGATCATTTTATTTGGAAAACAATAAAAAAAAGTTCACTGCTTGATTAGTAACTAAAATCACTAAAGTAATAATCAACATTCTTCCCAATTGACTTTAGTAAAATAAACTTGTGATTTTTTACTATTCCATTTTGGTATTGCTAAAATACTATATTTTATTATTAAAACACTTATTTACTGTTGAACGAGCGACCTTTCCCTGCCGTAAAATGTTATTTAACTCTTTTTTATTTAGCCATCATTTACTAAAAAGGATTAATATATTTCTAGTAATCTGTTCACTTTATTTTACGTAGTTGAAATCACCAAACTTTGATAATTACTCAAGCCCGGCTTGATAAAGTGAGATTTCGGGTAAAATCCCGGTGCACCGGTACTATTTTAAGAAGTTTGGCCTCTTTGACTTGCGTAGTTCCGCCTCTTCCTGGTTCTCAATCATTTGTTTAACCATTTTTCTCGGACCAATTTTCTATCCCAATTCGACCCTACAAATTAAGACTGCATTGCTCAATTCAAATTTGTTTTTCAATAAATTTCCTAAAGTTTTAGTATCTAAAACTGATTATTATTTGTTTAATTTCCCTTATTTTTGTGCGGCTATCTCAATGAATGACTATGAATTACAAATTTGGTAATTGACAATATTTTTTCAATCAAAATTTTAAAAATCAAGGAAATCCTGAAAAAGTAAAGTCAAGGTAACGCTTTACATTTTTCCAATAAAAATTATACTCATTTTGAAAAAGTCACGATATCGCGTGGCAATGCAACATTCATCAGAATCTACTTCAATAAAATAGAAAAATAAATTAAAATTGGCGTGCGTATTGTCGATCACTTTTCGATGAATCATGAAAATGACGATCCCTCATCAGCGAAAATGGTTGTAGATTTTCTAGTGAAACTCTTGGTGCCTTTTAAGCATTAAAAATATACCCCCCCCCCCCCAATGTTTATAGAGATTGGCTTAAGTCGGTAGTTTTTTGAGGATATAGAAAAGTGATTTTCTGTGCTGTTTCGTTAATTAAAAAATCTCCGAAGGTGTAAGCTATTCAAAGTCAGCGGTTTTCCGTGCATTGGAAACGACGGTCGTGGTTGTCTAAAACTACTAATCTGTCTGGCTTTTAATGAAATAGTATTTTTTGAACGTACATGCTTTACAAAACTTGTGTAAACTAGAAAAATATGACTAAGACTGGGACTAAGAATGACCTTTCCTGCTAGCGGCTGTTATCCACAATTATGATTATTATTTTATCCCACGTTTATTGTGAATTGATTTCCGGCCCCAGTAGTATAATCAAAACATTCCTGTCGTTTTGTTTGTTAGCAAATGTCGATTTCCTTGCTTGAATCTTTAAAGGATGTTAAATAACCCTTTAAATAAATTCAGCGACTTTTGCTGCTAGGATATTATTTTCACATTTATTGCAAAGTGATTTTCGACCAAAATAATATAATAAAAAACTAACCCATAGTTTTGGTTGTTAGAAAATGGCGATTTACTTGCTCGAATATGTAAGGGATGTTAAAAATCCTTAACATTAATTGAAATATTTTTCCTGCTAGAATATGATTTCCACGCTTATTTTAAATTGATTTTCGAACCCAATAGTATAACCAAATTTCTCCCTAGACTTTGGTTATCAGGAAATGTCGGTCTCCTTGCTTGAATGTTTAGGGGATTTTAAAACTACACCAATGATTCTGTACCCTCAAAATCGCGAATCTGTCAACTTCACGAATACACAACTTTTGTTTCAATGCGTCCGATCCACAAAATATGAGGCTTCTAGCCAAATCAAACAAAACCTTTTTAAGCAGAATAAGATTTCAATAATAGACGAATTGTTTCTATTCTTCCCAGGAAACAAGAAACGATTGGCCCACATTTCAGGCGTATTTGAGGTCCTCTGAAATGTGTCAGATTGCCAAAGATAGGCTATGGAGACCGATGAATGGGTGAAGCAATTATTTGACGATTCGAATGGAATTTTGAGATGAGCACTGGGTTCCAACTAAATAGATATATTGAAATAAGATATTTTGTTTTTCTACAACTGATGAATACTCCTATATAAAAATTAAAATTAGATAAATGAAATTTTAGTACATATTCTTCTCGTGAAACCCAAAGTTTTGATTATAACCACAAAATCAAGTTTTTTCATTTGTATTTAACTAGTATTAGATCTAGATATTTTTCGTTCAATATTCCATCTGTCTTGCGTAAAGATAAAAGTTGCTGCTTCTCGCTGGATAAAATTCAAATTGCTTCTACAACTTGAGCCACATTTGTCTTTGGTACTTTTGTCTTTCTTTCAATATGGAGAACTGAAACGATTAGTCTGCATTTCGAAAACGGTACAAATTCTCAAATTATTTTATTGGAATTTGAGTATAAAACTTACGCGCGTACACAGTAAAAAAAAGGCTCAATTTTGTCGCAGAGCATTTTACACCAACGATCATTTGACTCTCGAGATCATAATGATCTGTCCATTCGGATCATCTTGATCATCTTTTTTGGGTCATTTGTCAGACTAAACAAAATGGCCGCCAATTTTTGGTGACGATGTCATAACGACATAACCTAAGAATGTTATCTAACCACACGCAAGTGACAACTACACTTATCAGATGATGTTTCCTAATATCAGAATTCGTTAATTTTTTAACTTTTCAAGTACACTGCACGATCAGAAACCATAAAATGCTCGCATATGACCTAAAGTACTCTAAGAACGTCAGCCATCTTGGTTTGCTTTGATACCTGATCCCGCATCAGATCATTATGATCTCAAAAATCGATCATTCATTCCGGCCGATCAAAATGATCTTGATTTCGGTATCATTTTTGTTGCATATCAAAATGATATTGATTTCGGTATCATTTTGAACCTTTTTTTTTACTGTGTAAACCTCCAAACGTTATTGAGAGTAGTTAAGGGGGTTAAGGCAGAGGCTTCAGAACGTGGGATTTTTCGGCCCCCACCACGTTCCCATCTGGGAGCAATACATGCAAACGTAGCGTGTCGGTGAGAAGACTCTGTTACGCGTTGCGTCGGCCATCCTCGTGTAAAGCCGAAAATGCACGAGCACGAACCCGTGTTTCGGGCCGAGCCGAGCTTGCCCGACTTCGCGATTGAGTTTCGTGGGCTATTAGGAGGTTTGGGTTGATTTTTGTTTTCAAGAATGACACCTGAAGGAAAGAATTCAAATGCATGTAATGAAGTCTCAAAATATTTTTTATTATGTCTTTCAGGAACCTATATGGGATTTTAAAATTAGATTAATAATATTTATCACTTTCAAGTGATTTCATTTTTTATTATTTATGTTTTATTTTTCAATCGATTTCAAATATTGCAAAGTTCAAATGATAATAAATAATTCTCATTTTTAATTTAATGTATAGCATTAATGAAATTAAAATTGATAAAATTTTAAATTATGAAATTAAATGAATTAAAAAATTAAATTAAAATTGAAATAATCAATTAATTTAATTAATTAAATTATAATTAAATTAAATTAATTATAAAATTTTGAATTTTCTAAAATTTTTAATTTATTACATTAATCAACGTTTTTAATGTATACTCTGATATATACCTTTCTTTTCATGCTATTTTAGGCTATAATCACAATTTTGGGGATTTCAAGAGAAAAAGCGAAAAAATTATTAAGTTGTCCTCATATGCTTTCTTAACATATAAAAACTTTATAAAACCCTCAATGTCTAAAAATATTTATCTGAACATTACAAAATTAATTTTTCACCATTTTATTTTTATTGTGCAATAATTGTAATTGGAAATTAATTGCGAATAATTGTAAAATAAATTTAACAAAATTTATTTAATAAAGAAATATCTCATGATTTTTTGAGGACAAACAATTTTAAAGGTAAGTCTTTGCAGTACTTTAATAACTACTGACCACATTTTCTGAATATTTTTCTTTGATGCTGCCCTGATAGGGTCAAACATGGTACAAAAAACCGTCGTGAAATTTCAAATAAAAACTGTACTCTGCATAAATTAATTTTGAAAATGAAAAATATTTATACCTTTTATAAGTATTCTCAAATTTTATTTAAATATGATACACAGTGATTTTTATTTTAAAAATTCTTGTAAATAGTTGGTCATTTTTTAAATTTTATGATATTTTTGTACCATGTTTGACCTAAGGGAATAGATTTTAGGAATGAAATTATAAAAATATCTCAGTTAGTGTTTGGTTGATAATAATATTTTTTGTTGAAATTTTTATTTGACATACCTGAAATATTGAACAATTTTGTGAAATTTTCTCAAGAATCCTATATGAAAATTATATTTATAGAAACTAAAATAAGCAAAGAAAACAGTCAAGTAATGAATAGTTATTCGACATTGTTTATTTTGCATGTATACAAAATTATTTTTCGCCTTAAATTATAATTTTGTTGAAATTTTTCTTTCTTCTTCATTAAAAAATTTAGTGATTTGAAA
>CAKNYM010028811.1:1676-21863 GCA_932195095.1 Andricus curvator | reverse complement strand
TTTCAAATTGAAATCTTGTTTGGCTGAAATTTCAATTGTATTACATTGTTCGTTGAGAATTCATCTTGTTTTGTTGAAAATTTAACTCCTTCGTTAAAACTCATTCGTTGAAAATTAATTCTTTTCGTTGAAGATTCATCGTTTTAATTGAAAATTCATCTCTGATTGAAAATTCAACGAACTTGTTGAAAATCAATTTTTCTAACTGAAAATGTAACTATTTTGTTGAAAAATCGTTTTTGTTGTTGTTAGAAATTAGTTTTTTTAAACATAAAATTTAACTATTCTATTTTTGGTTAAAAATGTATCCGTTTTGGATGAAAATTTAACTGTTTGATTGATAATTGATCTTTTTTACTAAAAACAATGAAATATTTTGTAATAATTTTTTGTACCTTTTTGGTATAAAATTCAATTATTCCAGTTGAAAATTCATAATTTTAGTTGAAAATTCATCACATTGGTTGAAAATTGAACTGTTTGATTGAAAATCCGTTCTTTTTGGTTGAAAATTAATTTCTTTAACTTAACGTTTAACTATTCTATTTTTTTTAAATTCTTCCATATTTTTTTTTGTAAAATTCCACTATTGGTTGAAAATTTATCATTTTCAGTTGCAAATTCATATATTGCGTTGAAAATTCGTATTTTTTTTTGTAGAAAATTAATCTTCATGGTTGAATGTTCATCTTTTTT
Organism: Andricus curvator; assembly: GCA_932195095.1. Taxonomy (NCBI): domain Eukaryota; kingdom Metazoa; phylum Arthropoda; class Insecta; order Hymenoptera; family Cynipidae; genus Andricus; species Andricus curvator. Next base: position 21,167 of record CAKNYM010028811.1, on the reverse strand, counting down.
GTTGAAAATTCAATTATTCCAGTTGAAGATTCATGAGTTTATTTGAAAATTGATCACTTTGGTTGAAAATTCAACTATTTTGTTCAAAATCCGTACTTTTTTGATTCAAAATTAATTTCTTTTACTTGAAGTTTAAGTATTATATAATAATAACATAAAATAAGCTATATTAATATAATAAAAAACACATTTTATTGTAAATGTACCTCTGTTCCATAAATAGGAGCAAGCGTTGAAAACGTGTCCGTCGATATGAAACACACATGTTTCTCCGTTCCATAAATACGGTCCGTGTTAAGAAAGGTGTACGTATTATGAAACAACTAATTAATAAATAAAAAGTGCAGTAATCTAAAATCTATAAACCTTAATCTGTCATTTAATCTATTACACATGTGAAATGATAGAAATTTATGAATACACGAGATAAAACAAATTATTGGTATCAAGCCTTCTGACTCAGATAATTGGCAGTCAATTTTCCCGAGTTTGGAGGTTACATAATTAAAATTATTTTTTAGCGTTTAAAACTTTGACACCATGCTTGCTATTTATATAGATCAAAAGCCTAACTTTCCTACTGATTAATCTAATAATTAGTACTCAAAAATATACTTTAAAATTATTTATAACTCGAATTATTTGTCCAGCTGTCTCATAATTGGGACATGTTTCATGATAGGTACCTTTACCTTATTTGAAACATTGAAATGCTTGAAACATTGAAATGCTTGAAACATTGAAATGTTTCAAGAGACCCTCAATATTTCATTAAACTTTTAATCGGACTAAAGTTTCATGAAACTTTACATTCCTAAATAAAATAATAAGTGAAGACTTAGTTGATAAAGCTCGGCTCACCAAAATTAATTAGTTTAAAAGTATACTAGCAAAAAAACATCTGGCATTGAATAATTAAAAACAAAATGTATGGATTGTCAAAATCACGGGAAAAGCTGTGGATGGGAACATATGCAAGACTACAAGAAGACGTGAGGTTAGGTTACTCTGACAGATTGGTCAGTACACAATAAGTTTGGTGGTAGCAGATGCGACTGCTTCGAATGTTTTCCTGTGCTCACCTCGTTGAAAGCCATTTTTGCTATGCTTTCTCCTTCCGGCACCTCCTGATCACACTGGTCTTCGTCGAAGAAAAATCGTCCCGTTGAGCAGTATCAGCTGATTTTTTCGGATAACGAGCTCAGACAAGGGTAATGCTGATGGATTGGAAGTACCAACACTCACGAGAACACGCGGATGGACCTGTCTGCTAGAAGCTCTACGTCACGAGAGTATGAGAGGAGCACCTTGACTCCATATGCGACCTGATAGATAGTTCGATATTATATGACCGACCGATATGTTTAAGTGTCAAAAATTCGACTGAATCGAATGTCTGCTAACTAGAGTGCTAGGTCCAAGCTGTGGGCTCTGGGCTCACTTCGTTGAAGGCCATATTCTTTACTTTGCTTCCTCCTTCCAGCAGCTCCTTGCCTCAACGTTTTGCCCTTGAAGACAAATCAAATCTTCTTGATGGTCTCGTGGAACTCAGTGGAACAATACAATTGCTTATTTTGACCGATCGCGAGTGCAAGTGCCAGGATAATGGATCGAAAGCACCAGAACTGTGAAAGCACTCTCCACACTAAAACCAAAACACTCGCGATGGACCCTGAACCTGTCTGCCACTGTCTGCTAGTAGGGGTGGCCGACTCGAGTGGACTCGAGTCCGATTCCTTCGACTATTCGATTCTCGCTGTCTGTCTGAGACTCGAATATCCAGACTCGAATTGGTATGTATGCAATCGAACAAAATATCGATTGTACAAAAATAGCATTTGGCCAAAAAGTGGTATAGTTTGTGCTACTCAGTTCAGACCTCACGCACGACCGTCTTGTCAACACTTTTACCCAGTCTGAACTGAGTAGCACAAACTATACCACTTTTTGGCCAAATGCTATTTTGTACAATCGATATTTTGTTCGATTGCATACATACCACTCGAATTGTATGCGGCCGAGAGACTCGAGTTTTGACAGGCTCGAGTCCATGCGATTCTTGGGTTCTCTCTCCTCCAACTATCTATCTCTATCCCTCTTGTGCATATACAGCGGCCTGTCTGTCACATCTTCCCTCAACGCTGTCACTAGCTGGAAAAGTTTACTAAAGGACTTTTCATACCTCGCTTGCTGATATTGACGTAGAGGCATTGATGGGTAAGTAAAATACTCGTGGTAATTTACTTGGTTTTCTACCGTAATTTACCTGGTATTTTACGTCATCAGTTTTCTACATGATGCGTAGAGGGAAGATAGGTGTAGAGGGAAGATAGGTATAGAGGCGACAATGCAGCGGGCAGCTTGTTGCACGCTAAGGGGAGCGAGACGGCAGGGGAAGGCTTAGTTATGTTTAGTTTGGGAACCAGCAACGCGCGGCGCTAGTGCCACGAACCAGTGCTTTTATGTTTAACGTGTGTGAGTGGGGTAGGTGAAGAGAGTGTGCCGTGTACATGAGTTGAACTGCAAAAAATTTAGAACCCTTATACCTGGACTGGTGTTTCCGAACTATATTCTGGCTATTCACTTTCTTCCAATATTTTCGTGAATGGAAATATCCACCGATACGTTTTTCATTGGAAATTTTGTATTTTAATATTTAAAGTTAAAATTGAAAAACAAAAGAATTTTTTTTCGAACGACCCCATTAGAAATTTTTTGATTCGCCTAGACGGATAATTATTTTCTTAGAATGATTAATTACAATAGTCATTATTATTACAATATGTGAGTATTTATTGAATATTATTTGCTTTTAAATTGTAACCATGACAAACACGTGAACTTATTAATAAATACACAAATAAAAATGTACAAATAATGTTCTTCGCATACAATAATTATTTTCTTAGAACTATAATAAAATGTATGGACATTGTTTACATTATTTGATTTTGTACTTATACATTCTCTACTCTCATACTTATCTTTATGCACTCGTGGAAAAAATCTGAATATTGTAGGTACAACTTAAAAAAAAAATACTTATAAATAAAAATACATTTCATCATCATCGAAGGTACAGTTGAGCTCTCGGATCCAATAACTCACCCGACTCTCGTCCTATTTTACAAAGTACATATTTCAGTCAATTTTTAATGAATTTATCTAAAATATTCCAGAAATTTTCTTTGAACTATATAGAACAACTTTCTCGCTGGAAGTTGTTTTAAATCTGAAGTGGCCTCGAAACTTATTGTCTCCGAAAGTAGAAAAATGTGGTTACCGCTGGGCCTTAATTTTCAGTTGGATATTATTAAACAAAAGGTCATTTTCAACTTTTTATTATTTTGCAGGCATTCGCTGAGTATACTTTATATGTGTACTCAATTTCAAACAGTTCCAATAAAATTTGTACGAGTTGTGATAATTTATATTTTAATCACTTATTGAATATTAGGAAAAAAATCTTCTTTCCAGTTTTTAATTTTTATTCTTAAACCTAATTTTATGACATAAGAATTCTAAATATGCTTTGTTAAAATATAGAAGCCTATATCTAAAAAATTAATATTGTGAATTTGAACATTCCCATTCCTTGAGACCCGGGGCAACGCTTTGAGCGTTTTCGAGCATCCGGCGAGTTTGAATTCGAGAGCTCAAGTGCAGAAATTGTTTCATTGTAACACTTTAAAAAAATCAGAATTGCGATTCTAACACAACAGTTAAAAATATTAAAAGTATAACAATAACAAAATCCTATATAATATTAAATAACGAACTAATAAACAAGAAATACATTTCTTCTCTTACTTCTCGAGTAAAATATGATATACAATATACTTGAGGGTTTCAACTTTTATTATTATTTGTATAATTTGGACGTATTTATTCGACAAAATTGATATTTATTAAGCTACACGTAGAAAGAAGAATATTCTCCAATAGTGTGGGCTCTTGCAATTCTTTCATTGTTAATGTAAGGGGAAAAGTTAGACAGAGTATAATGCCCCATTACTGGATTTTCCGATTAATAATTATTGTGACGTAATTAATTTCTTCACGTAATATATACAAGGCTCCTGAGTAGAAAAATATATATTTTTACCAAAACAACAAAAAATCATATTTCCTATACTTTTACCAATACGGTAACAAAAGTTTCAATTGTTATGTAAAAAATGGTTGCTTTGTCCAAATTTTTTATTTAAAAAAAGTTCATAACTGAAAAGGGAGAGAATATTCTTATTTCTTAAGACTGCACGATATAACGATCTGCTTTATAAATATTTGATTGTTTCCATATAATTTATACGTGAAAAGTATTGAAAATAACGCACATTCCATTTTCATACCTGCAAAGTTCTGAAATTGTTACAGAGATTTATATGAAAGGAAAATTTTTTAACAACCCTCCCGTTTATTTGTAATCCAAAATTTACTATTGCAGAGTGGCAAGGGAGGTTTGAAGCACCCTACATATAGAAAGGCCAATTGTAGTGTATATCAACATGACCACTAAAAACAATAACTTTCCGTCTAAAAAACTCTCGTCATACTAGTCCCGGCATCCGGTAATTTTTCACCGCGTTCGTTTTCTATAGCGTTTCAATGAGAATTTCAATGGGATGGGGATTTCATATTTTCCAAACATGACTACGACGCTTCCCGATAATATTTTGAACAATTTTCCACAAATCGTGTTTTCGTAGACTGCTTTCGTAAACTTTGGAAAATTCTGAAAAAGTTAAAAAAAAAAAAGAAAAAAACTTCTTTTGAGCGCAGAGTTGTATGTCTCCAAAGAACCCCGATTTTTTCAAAAAGAAGGTTAAAAAACCCAATTCTGAAGTTAATATTTGTACTTTAGAACCTTTCAATTCTACGAAAAAATATTCTCCATTTTAATTAAAGTGTACGCAATTTGGAGTAATTTAAAAAAAAAACAATGACCGAACCTCAATGTGTCATAAGTTATAGCCTAAACGTTGCTTTTTGAACACCCTATAATATTTTCATAACAACTTTTTGAACTTTTCGAAAAATCAAAAATTCAAATTTTGATCGCACAAAAAAATAATGAAAAAATCAAAAATTCCATTTTACTGTCAAAACTATGCAAGATACGAGAAAAGATGATTCAACAAAAATTGTGCACCTAAAAAATATCTACAAATTTGTTATGATTCACTTTTTGATATGACGCGTAGTTTTTGTTTTATTTGTAAAAAACAGCATTGAAAATAGAAAAATCAAATTTTTAGACGAATAACAGGAGCTACGAAAAAAATGACAGTAACAAAATTTGTTCATCCAAGGAAGAGGTACAAATTTGTTGTGAATAATGTTTCGATAGGATGCGTAGTTTTTGTTTTATTCGTGGAAATAACAGTGACAGTAAAAAAAATCAAATTTTTGAAAAAACAATGCAAGGTACGAAAACAGATAAATGAACAAAAATTGTGCATTCAAAAAAGATTTACAAACTTGTAATAAATTTTTGTTGTAAGAATATATTCAAAATGAAAAAAATTAACTTTTTTGTGTATTTCGGAGCGCGAAGACCAAATCGCGCGCCGTAAGTGCGCTCAAACTTTTTTGTTTCTATCATACGATACACAGAACCGAGCGAGGAACGCAAGGTTCAAATGATTTTCAAATAAAATATCGAGCGCGAAGCGCGAGTGTCTGGATGAGAATCTGTTCCTTAAGGTGGATAGAACCTTGAGTAAATAAAGTTCCTTTTCAGTCTAAAATAAAAACAAATTTAACAATCACTTAATATGTAGAGGTTTTGATAATTTTATAAGATTTGCAAACAAACTTTTTCTTTTCATCGAAGTCGAACACGAAGTTCAAAAATCTAGAGGAACCGAGCGTAAAGCACGATGTAAATACGTCCGAGCGCGCAGCGCGAGGTGAATACATAATCGAGCGCGAAGCGCGAGATAAATATATGATCGAGCGCGAAGCGCGAGATCCAACCGTCGCGCGCCCTAGGTGCGCTCAAACTTGCGAGACATTGGATTTCAGAGTAAAATGTCGAACAGTAAAAAGGACACTGTGTACCTTTGCACCTAATTAATGTACGGAATATCCTACCTATATATACCATTAAACCATTTCCCTTTCAGGGTAGGCGTGACACTACCCGATTCGGGTAGTGTTTCTAGGTTTTTCTTGTAGTTATAAATAACTACAAGTGTGGGCTCACCACACCCACGATGTGCCAACAGCACTCATGTCAGTATTCTTGAATGGTCACCCATCCAAGTACTAACCGCGTCCAACGCTGCTTAACTTCAGTGATCTGACGAGAACTGGGTTTTTCAGCGTGGTATGGCCGTTATAATAGGTCATAATTTAAGATCCCTCAAAGTTGACCATTTTTGCTGGGTTTTACGAGCAAATTGAATGAATCACTGACTTCATGTATGAGTTTAAAATTGTTTTTCATTTTTTTTTCAATAAACACGCATTCGCACAATAATCAAGAGATCGAGTGTTCGTACAAGATAAGCATTATAGATTTCCAAGCTTCGTAAAATTTTCTGGAGTGATTGTATTGTTATGACCTGGCAAGATGGTGAAGTATGGAATTGAATGCGCAGAGAAGAGATATTGCTACAAAAAACTGTTAAAAAACTATTTGTTTATTGACACAAATATATATATATATATATATATATATATATCACATTTTTAATCAATTATAATCATGGTTTTGCCACAAAAGTAGTCAAAAAGTACGCAGCAGTGGTAACGACAATATTTTGTTATAAACAATTATTGAAGAAAAATATTTGTTTATGGACAAAAAACATATTACATATTTTCAATCAATTACAATCACTTTTATGCCCCAAGAGTACTAAAAAATGGTCAAAAAGTAATCATGAGTGGTGATTGCAAGATTTTGTCATAAATAATTATTTATTTCTTATTTATGAAATATGACCGTAGTTCTACTTTACGGTACGTTCAGGTGCCTCTATGCAGGAAGAGTGCACTTTCCAAGGTCATATCCCGCGACCTATTAAGGCTAGGACTTTTTTTGGAACTTACGCTACATTGACTCCACTGTCATTGGTATTTAAATTTCATTGGTATTTGCCAAAAGCACAACTTCTCCGTTTTTAGACAAAAATGAAAAAAATGGAATTTTTCAAATCTCGCAGTTCCCAAAGTAATAGGACTGAAAGATTTTTTTTTTTAAATGTACACAGATTTTGGTAGAGTATATTTCATCCACTGACATTACCAACGGAAACAGAGCCTGACATCACGATTTATTTTGAAAAAACTAAACTCCACTTATTTGCCCGTAAAAACAGGCAAAAATGGCCAACTTTGAGGGGTCATAACTTATGACAACATATCCACATCATGTACAGAAGATAAAAAGTAGATCTAAGAAAATTTGTTCTAGCCTCACGAAAATGTAGAAAATTAAGTTTCTTTAATCTTGAACATTATTTTGAAGCAATAAAAAGTGGTCCTACATCAAGAAAATACTGTATCGCCCGCGTATTCGTATCGATTATTCTTGATTCTATATTCATTCCTGTCTCACGTATTTTTCAGTAATTACACTGTTAAAAAAATCTGATGGAAATTTAATATACATGTGAGTAAAGTCATTTGCATATACCGTACATTAATTTTGATATACCATCATGTTGTAAAATTAATATACATGTATATTAAAGTCGGTAAAACAGAGTGCGTGAAAACAACAAGTTCTTTGATGCCTTCAGATCCTGTCAAATATTAAAAAATAAAGGAATAAGCTTGAATTCGTCGACTTAATTCCTTTTTACAATTAAAGTGCAACGTACGGGTGGAATTTTTTCTAAAATTCGCTGTGAATGTTAGAATTTTAACGTGAGTACAGGTGCTTGGAGGTTAGGTTTCTTAATTATTTGTTTAATTGAACGTTTCTCTTAAAAACCAGTGTCATTTATATTTATCTAGGAGAAAATATTATGTTTGATTATTTATAATTGAAAATTGCTGTCAAAATTGTTTTTAAATTGTGTAAAGTGCAAATATCTAACTTTTCTGATAAATTATCAATATGCGGTATATGAAATTTAATAAAATAGTCTCTTAATGGCAATTTCGTATACCTATATTTTAGATTTAATATACAAATGTATATTAAATGTATATTAAAATTGCAAACATTTTTAACAGTGTAGTTCAAAAGTAAAATATCATACTGCTGAAATGGCCAATTTTCTTGCTGTACTTTTTTTATATGATGTCGAACACAAAACGAAATTTAAAAATTAGGGATAAAAATTTCTTTTTCGAATTTAATGTTGGACATTCAAAGAAAAAAACTTTAAAATCCGTGCAGAATTGAGGCCTGCAAAGTGATAGAAAATGTTGAGCACACTGTTAAAAATGTTTGCAATTTTAATATACATTTAATATACATTTGTATATTAAATCTAAAACCTAGGTATACGGAATTGCCATTAAGAGACTATGTTATTAAATTTCATATACCGCATATTGATCATTTATCAGCAAAGTCCGATATTTGCACTTTACAAAAATTAAAAACAATTCTGGCAGCAATTTTCAATTATAAATGATCAAAAAGAATATTTTCTCCTAGATGAATGTAAACTACACTGGTTTTTCAGAGACAAGTTCAATTAAACAAATAATTAAGAAACCTAACCTCCAAGCACCTGTCCTCACGTTAAAATTCTAACGTTCGCAGCGAATTTTAGGAATAATTCCACCCGTACGTTGCACTTTAATTGTAAGTAAGAATTTAGTCGACGAATGTAAGGTTATTGCTTTAGTTTTTAAAATTTGACAAGATCTGAAGGTATCAAAGGACTTGTTGTTTTCACGCATTCTGTTTTACCGACTTTAATATACGTGTATATTAATTTTACAACATGATGGTATATTAAAATTAATGTACGGTATGTGCAAATGACTTTACTCACATGTATATTAAATTTCGATCAGATTTTTTTAACAGTGCAGTATATTCCGAGTTTAAACCACTGCCTTGGAAAAGTTTATAGTCATACGAATATCGATTCGTGCTTCCGACTTTTACGTAGAAAATCCGAGTTTCCAAAAAAAGAAAATATGATTTGAAAAATTCCAAACGTTTAACATTTTTTTCTTTGAAAACAACAAAATATGTGTACGATTATTCATTGTAATTTATCGTATATTTCAAATTGTGGCATGGTTTATCATTATTTTACATTATCACTATTACTATTATCGAACAGAAATGATTAAGAACCATCTATCACCGCGTGCGTTATTTCTGGTGCATATTTGCAAAACGCAGTGAACGTCTGCTAGAAAATTGGAGGGGATATGCAAAATAACATCAATAAATTCAGTTACATATTGCACATGTGCGTAAAAAATGCAATTCGTACCTTTCGTCTTCATCATTTTGCTGATTTGGAATCCGATGGAAAGTCACTCCTGATGGTGTACCAGTTTTGCTCGTTGCTTTATTGCAATTTTTAAAGCAACACTTCATATTTATCAATTGACAATATGATTTTAATTTTGAAAATTGATTCTGACAATATTTTAATTTCACTGCGCTACGATTGTACGAAAACGATGCTGAACACTAGAAAGATGTCTTTCGACTGATCTTTCAGGTACGATGGTGAATTTTGATGGTGAATTTTACAGTAAAGGTTCAAATCTTTTTTATCAGGTACACGAAAGTGAAGGAGTTTTGCCATAGCTTAGAAAACATGTGTGAAAAGCATGTTCTTCGTAATAAATCGGCTGCCCTAGCCGGGCGTCAATAAACGCAGGTAAAAACGTCAAAATAGATCCTTATAGTCCAGCGGTTGAAAAGTGAAGTTCTACATATTTTTTTATTTTCTTTCCCCAGAAAGCATTTCTATCTCATGTAGTTATGCAATTTGAACATGATTTATAACTTAATTTTTGTTGCATATATTAATAAATACTATATTCGTACAAATTTCTACAAACAACAAGTTTTCAGTTATAACTGAGTAGTTACAATTTTTTTAAAAATAAAAGTGGTTGCAATGTCGTACTGAAAAGATTATAAACTGATATTATAATGGAAAAAATTTAAAAAAATATGATTACCATCAACTTAAGAGAATAATTCAATAAAAAACATAATATCTACATTTTTCCATGAAAATAAGGAATCTATTCGCCATAAATATGCAAAGACATATTTTTGCAGCAAACGAAACGAGGCAAAAATTAATAATAATAAATTATAAATTAAAATATTTATAAGGGGTATAAAAAAAAAAAGAATTCCGAATCTCAAATTGCATTCTCGATTTTTCTGTTCTCTTTGGGTTATAAATGAACCACATGAAAAGAGACATGAATCAGATAATATTTAGAGGTCGCTTATAGTAAATTTGTCTGCTTTTACACAAAAATTCATCTTTTTGAAAACAGCTGATCATACTGGCAAATTATGCAGAATTTAGAAGATGCGGTTTATTAAAAAGAGTATTTTTGGATCATCAGTCTCTTTATAAATCATGCATACTTAAAGACCTCTCAATAAGCGGGATAGATAATTCACACTACTTTGTAACAATTTCCTTCGCATATATCTCACAGAATGCATAATTATAAAAATAATTACGATAAAAAATCATTTTAATAAGTCGCGTCTTTTATATTCTGTATGTAATTTTGCGTTATGATCTACCTTTTTAGAGAACAATCAAGTTTTCTGTAAAAACAGACCAATTTATTTCTCCTTCAACGTGGTTCATTTTTAACCCACAAGGAACAAAAAAATCGAAAATGCACGTTGAGATTCGGACATGCTTTTGTTTAAGCATCCCTAACATTCATATGCTGTTAATTCATAAATAAACAAACGCTTTTTGCTACGTCCATGAAAGTATTATGCTATTAGTGATATATTATCACAAAATCTTCAGAATAAATACTCATGTCTGTAAAAACGAGAGATCTTTTTTTTCGGTATCATATTTTTCGAGTCCTTTTTTGAAATATGATAACTTCATGCTGTTATTATTTTCAATGTAGAAAAACGACTGTGGAATCCTACGAGTGGTTTCATTTTAGTATGTCTGGAGACAGGTTTTTTAGTCGTATTTCAATGCCTGGAATTAGCTCTGAAATAATATTATTTTTACAGTGTTAACAAGAATGTTGATTTTCAGTGAATTTCATACCTAATAAAAAATCTTGTAACTGACTAAATTTTCATGTTAAAATTTCAAAAACTTGGCAGAGTACAACTTAATTTGTACAATTAATTGAATTTGCGAAGTAATTACAAAGTAAAATTGGATTAAAAATAGCACTGTAAAAGTATAAGGAATTTATTCTTGCGAAAGTATATTTAAAAAATTTCAATTTGAAAGCTCCTAGTCACCAAGAAACTTTATCTACGTTTCTGTAGTGGAGAAAGACTTACAATTCCAATAATTTTTTAGAACCAAGAAGTTTTTATTTGCTTATTTTTAATCAATATATGTTCTGCTTACAAAATTGTATATCTACATTTTTCAATACTCTATTTTTCCAATTGAAAAAATCAAATGATCTAGAAAAGAGGCGATTACTGACTCAGAATTAAATATGTATAAAATGCTACCATAGGGAAATTTTAAATGATTATTTTCATTTATTTCTTCTACCTGAGAGATATATACTATATATAGCTATACATTTGAAAATTCATTTTTAATGAAATGCATATTTGGCAAATATTCAAAATCGACGAGATTATTAGCAGCAGTTCTTGATTACAGTGAAAAACTGGCAAGTAACAATTTCTTTCACTTGTCACGCTTATCCTGTCTTCTGACTCACATACACCACACACATTCTTGGCCCATGCCACTCACACACATTAAGCATCCTTTCTATCGGTGAAGCACTGCTACCGTCGTAGAGGGGTAAAGGGAAGGGTTCCGTGGCTGGTTCATGTTACTAGCGCCTCGCATCGCTGGTTCCCGAACTAAGCCTACTTCCGACGTCTCATTCCCCGCGCCCATCTTCTAAGCTTGGTGGGCATTGTCGCCTCTATACCTATCTTCCTTCTACGCATGATGTAAATTACGTCTTGTTCTGTATATGAGGGCGCCACCTCTGATGCGGGAAATTGAAAACTTGAATCAGGCAGCCAATCAGAGGTTTTCTACATGTATTTTACACATTCGAGGTATTTTACGTAAAATACCTCCTTTAGGTATTATACGTAAAAAACTTCCAGTTACGCGTAACTGCACATCCCTGGTTGACATTATTATTTTTTAATTAACAATATAGGCATTAAAAAAACCCTTACTAATGCCGATACCAAAAATCCAAAAAAGTGAGGTTATGCACAGTTCTACAGGTCCGCCATCGTGGCACGTAATTTACTAGGTATTTTACCTGTTTTCGACGTAAAATACTTCACTTAGGTATTTTACGTCAAAAACCTCGAGTTACGCGTAACTGCACATCCCTGCGTAGAGGGAAGATAGGTATAGAGGCGACAATGCAGCAGGCAGCTTGAAGCACGCTAAGGGGAGCGAGACGGCCGGGGAAGGCTCAGTTAGGTTTAGTTTGGGAACCAGCAACGCGTGTCGCTAGTGCCACGAACCTAGATGCGGCAAGGGTCAGGAGTGGGGACGCCGAATATCATATGTCACTACTTTCTAGCCTACATTGAGGTGCTGCCCGCTTCAACTTTTCATTGTTTCCATGGCAACCGCGTCAAATCGTGTGAAATGTGAATGAGTCACCATGGGTGGTGCGAGCTTAGCGTGCAAAAAGACCTGCCAGGCTAGCTATGAACATTGGGTTGAAGTTTCAGACGTCTAATCTGACAATTTTTTTTTAACTTCATGGAATAAAAAAAAAAAAAAAAAAGGTTCTAAAGTTTCTAAAACCAACATTTTTTATTTATTTACTAGCTGAAATTAACCCAGCGTCACCTGGAATTTTAAGAGATTTAAAGGAATTTTAAAGAGACTTTAAAGGATTGCAAAAGATCTTGAAGTAATTTTAAGGAATTTCAAGAGATTTAATAAGATTTCAAAAATTGTTAAAGGATTTCAAGAGATTTATAATGTTTTAAAGAAATTTCAAGGGATAAAAAGACTTTAAACGATTTAAAAGAATTTTCAAGGGATGCTAATTGATTTTAGGGATTTAAAAAGAATTTTAAAAGAGTTGAAAAAGAGGTTTTTTCAGAGATTTCACAAGATTTAAGATATTTTAAGTGATTTTAACAAATTTGCAGGAATTGGAAGAGATTTAAAGATATTTCAAGAGATTTTAATGAACTCCAAGGAATTTTGATATATTTTAAACAATTTTAAAAGATGTACAAAATAATCTTAAATTTTTTTAAAATCTCTTGAAATCCGTTGAAATTGTGTAAAGTTAAATAAAATTCTTTAAAATCCTTTAAATTTTCTATAAATCTCTTAAAATCGTTTTACATATTTTGAAACCTCTTAAAACCTCTTAGAATTCTTTCAAATCTCTCGAAATATAATGAAATCTCTTGAAAATCTTTAAACGCTTTTGCAATCCCTTTAAAATCTTTAAATTCAAGTAAAATCCCATAAAATGGTTCAAATCCTTTAAATCTTTTGTAAATCTCTTAAAATTACTTAAAATATAATTCCATCAAGTCACTTAAAATCTGGTGAAATCCTTTACAATCTCTTAAAATCCCTTAAAAATCCTGAAAGTCACTACAAATCTTTTAAAATCCCGGGCAACGCTAGGTAAATTTCTGCTAGTAAATAAATAAAAATAAAATGGTTTTGGGAACTTTTTTCATATTTTTAATACAATAAATGTAAAAAAAAGTTCATCAGACTGAACGTCTGAAACTTCAACCCACTGCTATGAACTATTCCCAAGGAGGCAGAGCTGAAATAGAAATGGGACTTACGAAACAGATAAAAAATAATGAGTAAGAAGTGAAAAAATGTGGAAAATTAAAATTCACGAATTATTTAATTTTCCATAACTCTTAAATTCTCAACATTTATATTCATTTAATTTCAAATTATCGAATATAAATATTTTAATTATAATTATTTTGACTAATATATTTAATTAATTGATTAATAAATTATTGCAGCTAACCAAAAATACCCAAAAAATAAATACCATATACACAAATAGATGAAAAATAAAAATACCTAATTATAAAATTGAATAAAATTATTTGTATTTAAATAATGAGGTAAATTAATTATTTAATATATATATATATATATATATATATATATTGAATAATTAATTCATCCAATTATTGAAATTAAATTAATTTTAGGAAATTTTATAATTCGATAAATTTGGATATTGGAAATTTAAACATTTGTCCATTTATAATTCGGTTCCATATGATTTTCGGCAATTACTTCCTCATAGAGGAAGCTTTGTAGTGGTGTCAAAATCCAGTTTCCAAAAAACGGTTTTTCTGAATATATTGCAAGAGGAATATATATATAATTTGACGTCCTGAAAAATTGTCCGGTAGTGTGCATGTGTGAGTGTATGTATGTCAAGCTTTTTACGATCCTGCAATATCTGGTGAACGTGTACAGATAAATATAATATAATATATATACATATATATACATACATCCATTGATTAGCATTTCGAACTCGAAAGTTCATTGCCTCACTACCCGATTCGGGTAGGGTTTCTAGGTGGATATTTACTACCAATGTGGGCCCACCACACCCACGACGGGCCAACAGCATGCAGTATTCCTGAACGGTCACCCATCCAAGTACTAACCGCGCCCAACAATGCTTAACTTCAGTGATCTTACAAGAACTGGTGTTTTCAGCGTGGTATCGCCGTTGGTGATATATAATATAATAATATAATATATATAATATATAATATAATATATATAATATATTTTAAAACTAATTGAAAAATGTTAATTAATAGATTGAATCTTTCAAATCATCTTCTTTGGGACTAATAAAAAATACCGAAACAATAATTATATATATAGTTAAAAATTTTGTCATAAGGACAACCGCAGGATTTCGCAGGGAGCGGGTGCTAATCTGAAAAATTGCACCCGCTCCCAGCGAAATCGCGGTAAAATTTCAGCTGTAACCACGTCTCACGACCGTGAGATAGGTGGTTACAGTCTGCGACGAACTCAATACGATGGTCCGGCAAAAGTCTCGTGCACCCTGAGGACACGGAGCGACCCAAGGACGACCGCCTTCTGCATTTTCCCCGCAAGTGTCTCAGCATTTTTTTGACACGCAGGGATGCTTTTCAGGCTATTAACCAGTGAAACCTTGGCACTTCCAAGAGCGCCGATGATCAAGACGATTAGCTTAACAGAATATTCCGGGTATAACCGTCGCAACTCCCTTATAAGGTCTTTATACCTCTCTTTTTTTTATTTCTCCTTGGCTGTGACGTTTTTGTCAGCTGGTGCCGAAAATTCGATAACGAACATGGTTCGTTTCTCGAAGTCAAGGAGAACTATGTCAGGCCTCGAGTGCGCAACAGAAACAATTGTCGAGAATATGAAGTTCCAGTATATGCGGCACTTCTTATTTTCGACAATTGACTCTATTTCTCTAGGAGCGTTTAGCGGAGAGGTATTTGGGCTAATGCCATAAGAGTGACAGAGATGGTAATAAAGCACTCTTAGTGCCGCATTGTGCCTTTGGATGTAGGTCGTTCCCGCATGAGTTGGACAACTAGATAGTATGTGTCCTAGATGCTCGGGGTGTGCATGACACGCTCTGCAACTATCATCGGGAATGTCTTGGCTCAAAATGTGGCGACGGTATGCTAGAGTGGAAATGACACCGTCTTGACATGCCAAAATGAAGCCCTCCGTGCCCGCCTTCAATCCGGGTGATCTAAGGAAAGCAAACGTTAGCTCATACGACATCGACTGATCTTCCACATTTCTGTGGAAGATGCCGTGCATCCTCTTGTCGAGGAGCTGTTCGTGGAAGTTTTTCTCCTGTGCTTTCTTAATCCGGGCCTTCAGGAGCAGGGATGTGCAGTTGCGCGTAACTGGAGGTTTTTGACGTAAAATACCTAAGTGAAGTATTTTACGTCGAAAACAGGTAAAATACCTAGTAAATTACGTACCAAGATGGCGGACCTGTAGAACTGTGCATAACCTCACTTTTTGGGATTTCTGGTATCGGCATTCGTGAGGGTTTTTTTTAATGCCTATATTGTTGATTAAAAAATAATAATGTCAACCAAGGATGTGCAGTTACGCGTAACTGGAAGTTTTTTAAGTGTAAAACCTAAAGGAGGTATTTTACGTCAAATACCTCGAATGTGTAAAATACATGTAGAAAACCTCTGATTGGCTGTCTGATTCAAGTTTTCAATTTCCCGCCTCAGAGGTGGCGCCCTCATATATAGAACAAGACGTAATTTACATCATGTAGAAACTGATGACGTAAAATACCAGGTAAATTACCGTAGAAAACCAAGTAAATTACCACGAGTATTTTACTTACCCATCACTGTTCAGGAGTGAGTATTCAAGATGGATAAGATTTGATGCATTTTGCTCACCCCTAATATTGAAGTCTAGGCCGAGTGTTTCAGCAGCCTCCTCCGCTGCTTTGTACAGAAACGCCCCTTTTCCCACTTCTTCGTGTTTCCTGACCATTTTAAGAAGAGGGTCTTGTCCATTTGCAACTATATGTGCTGTACCCAGAATGAGTCTGTTGTGAAGACATTCAAGATTCAGTATTCCGCGACCACCTAGGCGGCGTGAGATGTAAAGTCGCGGAACAGAAGACTTAAGGTGCATGCTCTTGTTCATGTGCAAAACCTTTCGCGTCCCGATATCAAGGGATCTGAGCTCGTCCTTCGTCCATGGAACCACTCCAAATGAATAGAGTACTACCGGGACGGCAAGCATGTTCGTTGCAGATACTTTGTTTCTCGCCGACAGTTCGGAAGACCAAATCTGCCGGATGAGACGTTTGTATCTGCATTGGAGAGTATCCTTTATAGATGTCGTGTCCTGAATGCGGCTCTGTGGCACGCCCAGGTATGTATAGGTCTCTCCAGCGCAAAGGTGTCGTAATGCGTTTCTGTCAATGAGCTCAGGATCTTCGGGGATGCCATTAAGTTTTCCTTTCTTCAAATTAACCTTGGCGCATTTCTCTAACCCGAATTCCATTCCAATCTCTTGAGTGTACTCTTTGACAATTTTCAGAGCTAGATGTAGTTTCTCTTGATTCTTAGCATAGATCTTAAGATCATCCATGTAAAATACATGAGTGACCTTATGCTTTCGGTTTCCAGGTTTTCCGCAGAAATACCCTTCGGAATGGCGAAGTGCGAGAGATAGTGGCAATAATGTGAGGCAAAAGAGGAGAGGGCTCATGGTGTCGCCCTGAAATACACCTCTCTGAAAGGTGATACTGTTAGTGATCACACGATGTTTTCCAGATGAGATAGTAAATCTGGTTTTCCAAAGCGGCATTAATGTCTCTATGCACCTCACGATGTGTGGATGAACCTTTAGGCTTTCCAACAGACAGATGATAAGTCTATGGGAGGTTGAATCGAAAGCTTTCCGGTAATCAATCCAGGCCATCGATAGAAATCGCTGATAGTATGCTGCGTCTTTACAGACACATCTATCGATGAGCAAGTTCTCCCGACATCCCGCTACGCCTTTCGTTGAGCCACGTTGTTCATACATCTCTCGCCATACAGGTCCAATTGTCCGAACAATCCTATCATTTAGGATAGCTGTGAAGATCTTATACAGTGTGTTCAGACAAGTTATTGGCCTGTAATTCTTAGGGTCAGCTAAGTTGCCCGTCTTCGGCAGGAGCACTGTGCGCCCTTCCACCAACCACCCCGGAATAGGCTCTTCCGACTTTGGATATGAGGTAAAAATTCGGGCCAGATGCTGGTGGGTTGAAGGAAACTTCTTCCACCGGAAGGTCTTGATGCCATCTGGTCCCGGAGCGGAATAGTTCTTCATGCCTCTTAATACGTTTTTCACCTCCTCGGTAGTGATAGGTGGGCATTCCTCCTCAGCTGTGATGAGGGAATTGCACAGCTCCTTGAAGCTGTTTATGTTCTTTGAGCCTTCTTTAAGTGGATGTTGGACTTCGTAGACTTCTCTCCAAAATGCTTCGACCTCCTCTGGTTTGGGCGGATGGTCGACAGTAACTGGAGGGTCTTGGAAGAGTCGAGATGGGTCAGACGAAAACTGTTGATTTTCTCTGACCCACCTCTCTCTCCGCTCTAGACTTCTCCTAGCGTCAGATAGTACTCGTATTCTGTCAACAATATGCTGCCTGATGGTCAGTAGCTTTGACTTGTTGATTGTGTGATGACGGATCCGCAGTTCGCGCGTGAACTGTCGAACCTTGGCAGTGAAAGTCCTGCCAGATGTTATGTAGTCAATCACACACTGAATGCGAGACGCGTACTGTCTTGCCCAGCCTATCTTTGTGCTAAGTTGATGCATTCGTCTTTTGGTCTTATGATCAACCGTTGGTTTTGTTTTACGGTTTGCATCTGCCAAAGTTCTCGCTGCATTGTACACACTACAATTGATAGTCCAGAGGTCGGATTCTTCGGAAAAATCTCCACGAAGCTCATCATCCAGTTCAGTCAGATCTTTGGGCTTGGGAGAAACCTGAATGTTGATGTTTCTCCGGGTCTTGAAGCATCGTTCTCCCTCTATTGGATGCCTGTTCGAGGCTGGTCTCAGTGTCGCCTCTCTTTCTCTGTTGCCGGCTGGTTCTGGCTGCGGTTGTGTAGGCGCTCCGCTTATATAACCCTTTTTCCGGAGGTCCTCGGCACGGTTTCGCAGCCGTTTTTGCGAAAAATCCGAGAGCTCTGGGTGTTTCTCGCACCACAGAGCATGCAGTCGCGCCATGTAACCTTTTCGTTCAGGGGCCATACTGGTATCATAGCACTCCAGCAGGTCGTCCCTGAGTCGATCCGTCCACTCAAAAGTAACGAGATTCCGCCGGTCAATCGCATTGACTCCGTCTTGATTGGCTCCCCCAACTCTAGGGTAGTCGGCATTGTTGTCCGACCCATTGTCGGGAGCCCTGCGCGTTCGATTGTTTTGAACCGCACTTCCTACAACTATGTTTGGTGTTGTCATTGTTGTTCCCACGAGCAGCTAGGGAAAAGGGTTAGTCCATCCTTGTAGAGCCCCGCGTGCAAGGATAAGGCTGATACTCTGAGAGGTCGCCCGGTATCCCAGAGTCACCGTTTGAGACACCACACCCAGGTGCCATTCAGCTTTCGGCACGGTTGTTACGCCTCCGCTTGGGGGTTATTCCTTCGGGACCATCCCTGGACAATTGTCCGCGACTGCTTATTAATTATTGTAACCATATTTAGCAGAAACCCTTGGTACAGGGACCCTCTATCCGCAACCCGAGGACGCGTCCGGTGGCTTTGTCATAGGCCCTTCGGTTCGAATCCCAAGGAATCAAAACCGAATACCGAAT
>CAKNYM010028804.1:0-11187 GCA_932195095.1 Andricus curvator | reverse complement strand
CCCCCCCCCCTCAGTTTTTTTCAAATGCCCACGTTTTGAGACCCTCTCAACCCGAAAAAAAGGTTTTTACGAATTCGTCTGTCTTTCTATCTATCAAGTTTGTTAGCCAGCTATTTTTGATGAAAATTCAAAAAGTTAGAGCATTTTGAAAATTATTGAGACCATTTTTTGCAAGATTTTAAAATTCTATGTACGGTTATTCATAGTACTAAAAAATTTGAACAATTTATCTTCACGACTTTTTTTTATAAAAAGAAAATTATCAGAGTTATAGCATTTTCAACATTCAAAAAATCAAAGGAAAATGCAAATTTTAAGCCGAAGAACGCACGATGTGAAAAAAAAGGCAAGAAAAGGAGAACGTTAATTTTTGAAAGCTCTTCAAGATTATCATAAAAACTTTTTGAATTTTCTTGAAAAATCGAAAATTCTCATTTTTATCGCACAAAAAATAATGTAAAATCAAAAATTAAATTTTTCGGTCAAACTATGCAAGATACAAAAAAAGATGATCAGACAAAAATTATGCACCCAAAAAAGATCTACAAATTTTTTATTGATCGCTTTTTAATAGGACGCGTAGTTTTTGTTTGTTGCATGAAAAAAAAACATTGAAAATAAAGAAATTGAATTTTTGGACAAACGACACAAACTGAGAAAAAAGATAAATAGACAAAAATTGTGCTCCCAAAAAAGATTTCAAATTTTGTGAAAATCTCTTTTTGACAGAATGCGTAGTTCTTGTTTTAATCGTATAAAAACGGTGAAAATTGTTTTAAAAATTGTTAAAAACGACACAAGGTAAGAAAAAAAATTAATAGACAGAAGTTATTCACTCAAAAAAGATCTAAAATTTTTGTATTAATTATGTTTTGGTACGATGCGTATTTTTTGTTCAAATTTTAAAAAATAACATTGAAAATAAATAAATAAATTTTTTGGAAAAACGACATAAGGTGCAATAAATTTTAATTAACAACATTGTTTTTTTATTGGATGCGCACTTTTTTGAATTATAAAAACAAGACAATAAAAACACATTTGTTTCAATATCAATGCATATTATGAATTGTAATAATATGAATTTATTGAAATAATACATTTTTTAGGGTAGATGAAAACAAAAATTAATAAAAGATAAAGTAAAAATATTGAAGTAATCATCAAAAATAAAATTTGTACTTCATTTGCAATAAGCAGTCCTAGACCGAGGTATATAAATAAATATAATATACATTATTATTAAATAATATTCTAATTAACATTAGAAATAATATTTTCCAAAAGGTTCCAAACCATTTTCCCCAAAATTTGGAAAAGTCATCAAAGTAAACAATAAGCTAAGCACGAGCCTAAGCTAGTAAACGTAACTTTTCCTTCTTTTAATTTTAAAATTTTTTATTTTGTTTTTTTGGGCATATACCAAAGTGTTTTGGGCTCCCTCGACTGATATATTACTTTTGGACCAGAAAAAATTTTCCAACTAGTTTTAAACCATTTACTTCAAAAGTGGAAAAATTTATCAACGTAAACAATTACTTGAATGATACTATCTAAACCATTTCTTTGGTACAGAGAAATGCCAAGCCGTAAATAATACATTTTTTTGATATTCAACAAATGATTTTACTCTATGTTTTTTTATGGGATTATGTTGATAAAGTTTATGGATTATTCTGTATTGACACTATAGAAATGGTGAACACATATTTATGTGGCGAGACACAGAAAGGCGGATCTCGACGCTCTTCTATTAATGCGGCACGCGACCTGCTGATTCACACTATTGTCACACGGCGGATGCCAAGCTTAGTCGCGTGTTGAAATTTATTTTGTTTTGTCCTCCCATTTTTATTTATTTTTCTTGTTATTTCACTTCTGTTCCTCATACAGACTTTTAGCAACGATTTCCACAGGAAGGAAAGCCCTTACAATAAAAGGAAAACTAATTTTCTTTGCATTTATACATTGTTATTATCACCAAAAAAAACTGAGGTTTCTATTAGAATCAATTTCTGGTTCCTAAAGAGCCAAAACCAAAACGAAGAATTTGTTCCAAAGGAACCCAACTTTAAATTTTTAATAGAGACGAATTCTGTAAATCCCTAACTTACCAACCCCACTTTGCAAGCTGTTGTTTTGTGAAAGCGCCTTCATGGTGTTATATTCAAATGTCTCCCAAGGGACCCTTTTAGGTCTCCACAGGCTTCTACGGGAGTTCAAGTTCTAAAAGACACCAATTTTTATTGAAGCCGCAACTTTAGTGAACCCTCAGTTTTTTCTGTGATATATATTTCGATTTATTTCAATATAATAACAGTATATGTACTTTACAGTGTTAATATACATACATATGAAGAAAATGTGGAAAAATTGTTAGTACAACATCAAAAATCGAGAAAATGTCAGGCTTCCAGTGCGTGTGCTTCGTTGAGAAACTGTAATCAAATAACGCGTGGCACCCTTTTTAATTAACCCTTGCGTTGTCGGCCTAGTCGGACGTGCAGTCAATCTGATCAAACACCGAAGCCTTAATAGGTCCAGGAAAGCGGTTGGATGACTCTGAAGTTTCGACAAACTCTTTACGTTTTAAATTATTCAAATCCTTTTTTTGATAAATCTTTTTATATTGATTTATATTCAATATATAAGCCAAAAGTCTCTTAAATTATTAATTACGATAACACAGGGCTAAGCGGGACATTGGGGGTAAAGCGGGACACTTGCTTTTGGTGTGCCCCATTTTGCCCCACAATGTCCCCACCCGTTTTTGAACCAGAAAAAGCCATATAACTTTCGAAATTCGAAATTTCGAGTGTCTCACTTTGCCCGCACGTTGTCCCACTTTGCTTGTTTGTTGTCCCGCTTTGCCCCGTTTTACCGTATCTTGAATTATTTTGAATTTTTTAAAAGTTTTGTGAAATCCTTTGATATCTTTCAAATTCTTTTGAATTATTTCAAAGTCTCGAATTCCATTGATTTCATTTCAATATATAAGCCAAAATGCTTTTATAAGCGAGAATTCTGCGTTGAGGAAACCTGTGAATTTGTTATATGTAGAGCAGGTGCTTCCTGCATGGGTAAAAAGCCATTAGCACGAGTCGCATGAGTCAGTCCCTATGCATACATACATACATCCATACATACATACATATATCTTGTCATCGCACGCAAGCTAAGCTACGCACTTTTGTACAAAGTGCGGGTGCGCTCACGATATTGTGCTATCCACACGTGGCACTGTCAACGCAGCCTGATAGCTGCGGGACGATTTCCTTTGATATTTTTACATTCTTTTGTCTCAATTTTATCTTTCGCTATTTGCTGTACAGAAAACTAAAACTATTTTCACAGGAATCTACAAATAAATACAATGAATTGCAACCAAAATTACAGAAAGTACAACTTTTTTCTATTATTGAGACGAATTTTGTACTTTTTTCTATTTTGCTTCCTCATAGAGGAAGCTTTGTAATGGTAACATTTTCCAACATTTTTAAATTCATTTAATTGAGACGAATTGATTGACCTATAATATTAATCTATTTTATTAAAGCGTAGGGAAGTTACGGTAATTTATATATTTCGAAAATCGGTTTTTTATAGTAAAACTTTTTTCATCAATATAATTCAAAGTTGATGCAAGAATATACAAGATTCCTTGGTTCCAGACAAATCGATTGACCTATAATATTAATATATTCTATTAAAGCGTATAGGGAAGTTACGGTAATTTATATATTTTGAAAATCGGTTTTTTGTAGTAAAACTTTTTTCCTTAACTTAATTCAAAGTTGATTCAAAAACAGAAAAGATGTGTTGATTCGAGACGAATCGATTGACCTATGATGTTAATAAATTTTTTTGAAGTGTAAGGAAGCTATGGTAATGCATAATATTTGAAAATACGTTTTTTTATAGTAAAACTTTTTTCTTCAATATAATTCAAAGTTGATGTGAGAATATAAAAGATTCCTTGGTTCGAGACTAATCGATTGACCTATAATATTAATATATTCTATTTAAAAAACTGCAAATAAAAATTGAACAATTGAGAAAAAATTGATCACGGTCATTGAAATTAAAAGATCCGAAATCTTGAAGATAACAATGTTTTCATTTGAAGTTATAAAAACTGAACCGCAAATTGAAACACTCAAAGTGAAATAATTTTGAAATATAAACTTTTAAAATTAATGTTTAAAAATGTTAATCCTAACGCTCAATAATTTTCGCGTATAAAATGAAAGCTTCTACAACTTTTCAATTTAAAATTTTGTTATCAAAAGTCGTTGAAATGCAGAATTTCAAATTTTAACTTTTATACATTGTACAGTTAAAATATTTGAAAAAATAGAAATCCAAGTTATTATTTTCGATGCTGTGAATTGAAGAATGAATCAGAAACTTGATAAATGTTCAAAATTATATCATTTCAAGCAATTTCAAGTTAGAAACATTAATTTATACATTAAAATTTGTTTTGAAATATTTTTAAATATTCTCTAAAAAATTTGTTTAAAAAAAATCTTTAACAAATTTTCCAGGAATCTAATAATAATTTTATTATCTTGGAACTCGAATTTTTCCTACAATTTTTTGAAAATCCTTCAAAAGAAAAAAAAAACTACCTTAAAATCATTCAGATTCTTTTTTGAAAATTTTGGAAATCTTATTAAATATTCTTTTTAAATTAATTTTTCAACAAAAAAATTATTGTTCGTTTTTCTAGAAATTTTGATACAAATTTTGGATTCATTTTGAACATTTCAAAATGTTTAAAAAGCTTATGAATTTTGTGTTCGACATCTTCAAAAATCTACAATGTGTTTTAAATTTTTTGAACTCTTTTTACGTTTTAAATTATTTTGGAATCTTTTAAAAACTTCTGAATATTTCTTGAACTAACTCAATTTGTTTTCGAATTGATAATTTTTCAATTGTTATTCATGCATCAAAATTCAATAATTTCACTCATATATTAACAATTTGTTAAATAGAACAA
Organism: Andricus curvator; assembly: GCA_932195095.1. Taxonomy (NCBI): domain Eukaryota; kingdom Metazoa; phylum Arthropoda; class Insecta; order Hymenoptera; family Cynipidae; genus Andricus; species Andricus curvator. Next base: position 6,182 of record CAKNYM010028804.1, on the reverse strand, counting down.
CTACAATTGTAACGTTCAAAGTTTTAATTTAAGACTCTGAAATATTAACGATTCAAGGCTTTCTATTTCAAATAATTGAGTAAAAAATTTTTCAGTTTTTAATATTTGATTTATAAGCTCATTTTAAATGAAAAGCAAAATATTGTTAAAAATGAAAGAAAAATGTCTTCCTTAAATAAAAAATTTCAAATTAAATTGTTCAAAAATGGAATATTTTAAATTTGAACAATATTTGAATAGGATTTGGAATTGAATAATAGCTTTTAGTTTATCAAATTATAGAATATTCAAAGACAAGAATGAATAATCGTTATTTAAAAAAAAAACCTTACGTTTGAAGTTTTTTTTAAATTATATAGCAATCGATTGGACACCATATACATGTCATTTAAAATTAGTTCATTGCAATATTTTTTATATTTCTTATCCTAGGTCGAAAAAGAACCACTTTTTTACTGCAAATCAAAATTGAATAATTGAGAAAGAATTATCACGGTCATTGAAATTTTTTTTTGATTCGAACTCTTTAAAATAAAATTGTTTTCATTTAAAGTTAGGAAAACTGAACCGCAAATTAAAATATCCAAAGTGGAATACTTTTGAATTTTAAACTTTTCAAATTAAAGCTTAAAAAAATGTTAATTCAAACGCTTAGTAATTTGCGCGTATAAAATGAAAGCTTTAAAAACTCTTCAATTGAAATTTTTTTAAATTAATTTCAATTTTTAACTTTTATACATTGTACAGTCAAAATATATAAAAAAAAAAATAGAAATCCACCCTATCATTTTCAATTTTATGAATTGAAGAATAAATAAAAAAATGTATACATTTTCCAAATTATGCCCTTTTAAGCAATTTTAAGCTAGAACTATTTTTTTTGAGGCTTTCAAATTGAAAAATTTCTATTAGTCGCGGTTTTTTCCGAATTTTTCCATTTATTTTCAACTTCTCAGTTAGAGCGAGACAATAATCAAATAAATTCAACATAAATGATTGTTTAAACTATTTGTTATTATTTATAATAATGTATTCTCTTAGAATAATGCAGGAACGTTGCAAAATTTAACAAACAAAAAAAATTTTGCAACAAAAATAACTGTTTAAACAAATTATTGTCGTTTATAACTATCATATCTATATTAATGCTATAAAGTTGCAATTTTTTCTGAAATTGTATACTTTTCGTACACTTTTCACTCAGTGAGGTAATAATTAATGCAAGTTAACAAACATGATTGTTTAAACAAGTTATTATTGTTTATAACTATCTCCTCTTAGATAATTGCTAGAAAGTTGCAGTTTTTCTCAAATTTGTAATTAGATGTTTAAATAAATCTTTTAAACAATTCATTATTGTTTATAGCAATTTTCTCTCACAATAGAGTTAGAAAGTTGCGGTTTATTCCGAATTTTTAAATTTTTTTTCAACTTTTCAGTTAGAGAAATTTAATAGTCAATTAATGAAAAAAAAAATAATTGTTCAAACCATTTATTATTTCTTATAACAATATACTCTTTTAGAAAAATGCTGAAATTTTCCACTTTTTTCGACTTTTTAATTAGAGCGAGGCAACAATTAATTAGATTTAATAAAAATCGTTTAAACCGTTTTTATTATTTATAATAATATTCTCTTTGATTGATGCTAGAAAGTTGCGTTTTTTCTGAAATTTTTAACTTTTTGTCCACTTTTCACTTAGTGAGACAATAATTAATGCAATTTGATGAACCTAATTTTTTAAACAATTTATTAATAATTATAATAACATTCTCTTTGTATAATGCTAAAAAGTTGCTGTTTTTTTGGGAAATTCTCTAATTTTTGTCAAACTTTTTATTTGAAGCGAGGTGATAACTAAAACAATTTAACAAACATAATTGTTTAAACAAAATATTATTGTCTATAACTAACTTCTTAAATTTTTAGTCCACTTTTCACTTAATGAGATAATAATTAATAGAAGTTGAAAAAAATAATTGTTGAAACTATTTATTGTTATTCATAACAATACTATCTTAGAATAATGCTAGAAAGTTGCAGTTTTTTCTAAAATTTTCCACTTTTTGTCTACTTTTTCAGTTAGAGCGAGGCAATTTTCAATTAAATTCAATAGGAATCATTTTTTTAAATCATTTACTGTTATTAATAATAATATTCTCTTTGAATAATGCTAGAAATGTTAGAAATAAATACATTTTCAACAGCAAACAATTTAATTAAGTAGCTGAATCTTCAACTGAAAGATATAAATTTATACCAAAAATAGAATAGTTGAATTTTCGACCACAACGAAACTAATTTAAAACAAAATAGTTCAATTTTAATCTGAACGAAGGAATTTTTGCAAATAAAGTCAACTTTTAACTAGGGAATTGAATTTTCAACTGAATAGTTGAATTTTCAACTAAGAAAGATAAAATTTCAAGCAAAAATGAAAAATAGACATTTTCAACCAAAACTGGAATAGTTAAATTTTCACTTTGAAAAAAAATTAATTTTCAACGAAAAACTATGAATTCTCAAAGAAAAATGTAAAAGTTGATATTTCAAGTAATAAAGATTTTAAGTTTAAATCAAAAACAGTTGAATTCAACCAAAAAACGAATTTTCAACCAAGAAATATTCTTCAGTCAAGAGAGGAAAAAAATCAACCAAATTGTTGAAATTTTAACCCAAAAAGACGAATTTTCAACAAATCAATTGAATTTTAAACCAAATAGAATAATTTTCTACCAAACTTGTTGCATTTTGAACAAAATAGTTAAATTTACAAAAAAAAAATATAACAGACATTTTTAACCAAAGAAGACAAATTTTGAACCAAGAATGAATAATATTTGGATTTTCAACTAAACAGATCAATTTTCAACTAAAATCACGAATATTCAACTGGAATAGTTAAATTTTCAGTTTAAAAACTTAATTCTGTACCATAATAAATGAATATTCAACTCTGAATCTTTTTTCTTTCTAAAAGTGTTTCCAGAGACCTTAGAAAATTCTTAATTTCATTGGTAGGAAAAATTCCAATTTTCCTATATTAGGCTATAAAACTCTATGGCTCTGAAGATTAATTTTTTCCTAAATCGATACTTTGAGTTGCTTAAAGTGGCTAGTTTTAACCAGAATCTAGAACCAGTTGAGGCTTGAACTGATTTTAGATTCTTGGAACAGTTTTGAGTCATTTATTCTATCAATTTAGAGAATTTATGGGTGTCCGAATTTACCCCACATGTCCGAAATTACCCCGTTTGACGGTAACTAAATACCAATTCGTTACTTATTTAAAAAAAAGTAATTCGACCGAAAGGCTTCCTTTGGAGACCCGGAAGGGTTCCTTTGGAGACATTTTAATAGAACACCATGAAGGCGCATTTACAAACCAACCGACCGATATAATAGCTTTAGCTATATCTATATAGAGCTATATCTATAATAGCGATAATATTTTGTACTTCAATTCTCCCAATTAAATTATGACTGTCAGGGTTCTTTGGAAAAAGTGACAACTAAAATTGGGTTCCTTTGGAGATCCAACTCGACTCTCCTTTGGAACAAATCCATCGGTTTGGATTCCTTTTCTGGAAGGGGGGTTCCTTTTTGTTGCTGCTCCTTAGGAACACAGAAAAAACTGGGGTTTCGATTAGAACCCATTTTTGGTTCCAAAGGAGCTGCAACAAAAATGAACCCCACTTGCTGAAAAGGAACCCAAAACGATAAATGAGCTCTAAATGATACCTCAGTTGGGGTTCTAAAGGATCCCAATTGTAAATGAGCCTATTTATAAAGAACCTATTTTTCGCTTTGCCCACTTCGACATTTTGTTTAATTAATAATACAATTTTCACCTGAAAGCACACATGTAATCAAACTCTGGATAACTTCATGAAGACAATGAAGGTACAAAATATTACCGTAATTAAAATAGATATAATGACTTGATAGATGTAATTTTCAGGTTATGTAACAAGCTTGCAAACATAAAGGCTTATTCATATGCAAGAAACTTTTCGACATGTCACTTTTTAAAAGTACAAATATATATTATTAGAAGTGCTGTAGGGTCGTTGCAATAACAAAATTTCCTTTGTTTTATAATTTTAATATAAAATATAAAAATAGGTAACCAATTTGACTGTAGAGAAACGAATTTTTTAAAAGTCTTAATGCGCATGCGTCGCACCAGCAGCCTCACTGCGTGTTGCTCGCGCGCTTATTTGAAATGATAAAATATTCAAATCAATTTTTTACAAAATAATTAAAATAATATTATTATTATTATAATTATTGTTTAATAATTTTAAAGTACAAAAAATATTATGAATTATTCAGAATTGACATTTGTGAAGAAAAGTCTTCCTTCTTTTGAATTTAAAATCAATAATTCATTTGTAAAGAGTAAAATCAAAGAATTAATTTACCTTTTACTCTTAAAGTCTATTTTCTGATCTGAAAATTAATTAATTTGATTCTCAACTGATGATTTATCATAAAGAATTAATTTACACATTTGATAATTTAAAAAAAACCATATACAGCGAAAAACACGATAATTGACAGAAATGCACATGTAGATTGAACTATTTAAAAACTGTTACGAATTGAACTATTTTTAAATTTAAACATGAAAAATTGTGATATTTACAGGTACAATAGTTCAAAATTGTATTAAATACATGCAGGAATCATCACAACAACTGGTTTTCCTTCCCCAAGCACATACATTTTCAGGGTGGCAATTCGGCGGACAATTTCAAATTCTCGGTTATTTCCCGGTTTTTCCCGGTCAAATTTTTCAAATTTCCCGGTCAACTAAAAGTAACATATTCATATTTGCCGAAAAACGCAAAGATTTATTTTAATTCATGACGTTCACTCTGAACATCCTGCAAGACAACAGAACAAAACATTGCAAAATAAATGAATTTCCAAAAAATACTTGAATTTTCCACTAAAAATATCAATTTTTCACAAAAAATGAAATAGTTAAACTTTTCAACCAAAGTGATGAATTTTCAAATAAAATTATGAATCTTCAACTGAATAGTTAAATTTTAAACAAAATAAAACATAAATTTTCAGCTAAAATTATGAATATTTAACTGGAACACTTGAATTTTTGACCAAAAAGATGAATTTTTAAAACAGAAGATTTATTTTCAAATAAAAAGAATTATTTTGTACAAAAAACACAATTTTTCAACAAAATACATGAATTTTCAACAAAATACATGAATTTTTAACAAAATAGTCGAATTTTTGATTAGAGGAGACAAATTTTCAACCAAATAGTTGAATTTTGAACTAAAACAAGAATCATTTTCAACCAAAAATGGAATAGTAACGTTTTTAGTGAAAAGAAAAATTAATTTTAAACCAAACATAAGAGTTTTCAATTAAAACAATGAATATTCAACTGAAATAGTTGAATTTTCAGACAAAAAAATTAATTTTTACTAAAAAAGATAAATTGTCAACCAAAACTTAAATAATTATATTTCAAACTAAAGAAATTAATGTTTAACCAAACAAACGAAGTGATGAATTTTCAAATAAAATTCTAAATATTTAACTGAAATAATTGAATTTTAAACCAGACAGATGAATTTTTTTACTGCAATGATGAATCTTTAACTAGAATAATTGAATTTTGGACCAAGAAGATGAATTTCTACCAAAAGACGAATTTCCAACTAAAAAAGATAATTTTTCTACCAAAAATTGAATAAATAAATTCATAGGCAAAAAAAAAAGTTAAAAAAAGGAGATGAATTTTCAACTAAAATTATGAAATATTCAACTGGAATAATAGTTACATTTTCACTAAAAAAAAATAATTACCTAAAATATTTTAAGTAATTTATTTAATAAATTACATTTTTACATTCTCATCTAGAGAAGGTATTAGATTTGTGTAAAATTTGACCCCCCCGGTTTTTGTCAAATGTCCACGTTTTGAGACCCCCTGAACCCAAAAAACAGGTTTTTACGAATGTGTCTGTCTGTCTGTCTGTCTGTCTGTCTGTCTGCATGTCTGTCTGTGAACACGATAACTTTCGAAAGAAATGACCGATTTGACTGGCCTTTGGTATACTCTTTTAGTCTCCTAAACGAAAGGTCAAGTTCGTTAACCAGCCATTTTGGATGAAAATTCAAAAAGTGAGGGCATTTTGAAAAT
>CAKNYM010028798.1:0-10576 GCA_932195095.1 Andricus curvator | reverse complement strand
TTCATAGAATTCGCGGAATTAACTAAATTTATGGAATTCACGAAATTTATTGAATTCATGGAATTCACGGAATTCACGGAATCCACAGAATTCGCCGAATTCACGGAATTCGTAGAAATCACGGAATTCATGGAATTCGTGGAATTCATGGAATTCACGGAATTCACTGAATTCATGAAGTTCACTGAATTTACGGAATTCTCAGTATTCAAGTTCCATGAATTCCTTGAATTCCGTGAATTCATTGAACTCGATGAATTCTTTGAATTCTCTGAATTCATTAAATTTGGTAAATTCCTTGAATTCTGTGAACTCAATGAATACCATGAATCGGACGAATTTTTTTAATTTCATGAATTCCGTGAATTCATCGAAATCCATGTATTCCTTGAATTCCACGCATTCATTGAATACCAAGAATTCGTTGAATTTCGTGAATTTGTTAATTCCTCGAAATCGTGAATTCTTTAGATTTCGCGAATTCCATATATATATATATATATATATACCATTAAGCCATTTCCCTTTCGGCGAGCCTCAAGGGGTAAGCGTGACACTACCCGATTCGGGTAGTGTTTCTAGGTGGATAGTTTCTTGTAGTAAATAACTACAAGTGTGGGCTCACCACAACCAGCACCGCCAACAGCAACGCAGTAGTATCAGACGGTCACCCATCCAAGTACTAACCGCGCCCAACACTGCTTAACTTCAGTGATCTAACGGGAACTGGTGTTTCCAGTGAATTCCATAAATTCCATCAATTCCTTGAATTCCATCAATTCCTTGAATTCCGTGAATTCCATTAATTCCGTGAATTTTTTGAATTCCTGGAATACTATGAATTTCATACATTCCGTGAAATCCTTGAATTCCGCAAATTCTGTGAATTTTGTGTATTCCATGAATGGGGTTGTTGCATATTTTCAAATAATTTTTTTTCCTAGTAAAATTAAAAGAACACCAAAAAAACAATGTAACTACGGAAGGAAAGTTTTTTTAAATCAAGTTTAAATTTTTTTTTAATGTTTAAAAAGTATATTTTTTGAATTTTTGCGGGAAGTACTTTGCAGGAAGTACTTCATTCTGATTAGCGCGGTTGTCCGGTTGGTGATGGAATATAATATGGCCGCTAGCCACTGAATGGGTAAACAGTAAACATAACCTATTGTAAAAGATATTCAAATTGAGGTTATCTTTGGAAACATTTCATTCTAACGCACTTGAATGATATTATTCATTACTATCTTTTTTGAGGTTTTATATTTTAAGCAAAATTGTATTGCTTTTCGACAATTATAAGTAAATAAATATCTCTGTTAGAAATTGTAAATTGAATTTTCGCCAGCTGTCTGCTAGATACTTCGTTAGTCAATAGATCATTATTCTGATTGGTTACCCGCTTTTTGGGAAGTGACGTTTCAAGGTCACAGAGCTTTTGAATAGGGATTTCAATACTTTTCTTAAACATTTTTTTTTCTCCACAATGAATTTTTCAAAATTTTTTTTAAATGCACCAAAATGTTCAGAATGTTATGCAGTATTTAAAAAATATATTACCTAAAATTCATGCAACGACCCCATTCAAGGAATTCCGTGAATTCAAGGAATTCCATGAATTCCTTGAATTCCGTAAATTCCTTGAATTCTTCGAATTCCGTGAATCCCATGAATTCCGTGATTTCCTTCAATTCCTTGAAATCCTTGAATTCCGTGAATTCCATGAATTTCGTGAATTCTTTAGATTTCGCGAATTCCGTGAATTCCCTAAATGCCATCATTTCCTTGAATTCCATCAATTCCTTGAATTCCATCAATTTCGTGAATTCCATTAATTCCGTGAATTCCTTGAATTCCATTAATTCGGCCAATTTCGTGATTTCCTTTAATTCCATGAAATCTTTGAATTCCTTGAATACTATGAATTTCCTGAATTCCGCGAAATCCTTGAATTCCGTGAGTTCTGTGAATTCGATGAATTCCTTGAATCCCATGAATTTCGTGAATTCCATGAGTTCTGTTAATTCCATGAATTCTGTTAATCCAATGAATTTCCTGCATTCCATGAATTCCGTAAATTCCGTGAATTTTGTGAAATCCTGATATTCCGTGAATTCCATGAATACCTTGAATTCCATAAATTTCGAGAATTCAATTAATTACGTGAATTCCATGAATGTCCTGAGAAATGATTTACGTTTTTTTTCTTCAATTTTTCGGTTCAACAGGTGTCGAGATATCCAGCCGCCAATATGATACAGAAGTGTTACTGACTACTGGAAATGTATTGTAAAATTCCAATACATCTGAGGTACCATTGCAGTACCAGCATTTGGGAACTACAACATTTTGTATTGTAGCGTTACCTTACGTTTCGGAAATAAACTTCCAATACATTTGTTGGAAGTTTCGAGCGGAAATTTTTAACAGTGTAGCGTTAGATAGTACTCGTATTCTGTCAAAAATATGCTGCCTGATGGTCATTAGCTTTGACTTGTTGATTGTGTGATGACGGATCCGCAGTTCGCGCGCAAACTGTCTATATATGTGACCTGCGCCGAAGAAAGGGGGCTTACTCTGAAAAGTGAGATTTTTCAGGGCGAGCGGTCGAAGTCGACCGGATAGACGCGACTTTTAGGAGAGAGGGAAGGCTCACGAAATCTTCCCCCTCCACTTACCACTACATTCTCACGAGGAAAGAGATAGGTCGTAGACGCGGCTTACGGACGGGTATAGATGAGATGCGGAGATGTAGTGGTGAGTGGTGGGAGGTGTTTCACGGGATCTCGAGCTCATGAGCGGAAGCCTGATTTCTCGTGTACCTAGCAACTCAATTATTAGCAATAATAACGCTCGAAATTTTTTTTCGATGGTATCATTAAAAATAGCAACTCAAAAACTATCGTAATGTGTCAAAACTTCCATTTTGATTTGTTTAGAGTAAGCCCCCTTTCTTCGGCGCACGTCACACACACACACACACACACATATATATATATATATTAAATTCTTTTCTGCTTGAAATGTTAGAATTAAAATAAATGAAATAATTGAATTGAGGAATTATAGGTTTTAGAGAAAAATCCGTGTATTTAAAGAATCTTTGAAATATCGCATCAAGGGTATCGTCATCAGTTCATTTTTCGAATTTTTCACTACTCTAAAGAGCCTTCGGATAAATTAATACCTGTAATCTCTCAAAAAGCTCTAACATGTGAGAATTTCTTCAAAAGTTTTGAAATTCCTTTGAAACCATTGAAATAAATTGAAAATTCCTACGAATAGAGAGAGGACAAATCTGGAAATATTTGAAAATCCTTGAAATCCCATGAAGCATTTCAATTTTCTTAAATAAATTCTTTGAAATTCGATAAAGAATTATATATATATATATATATATATATATATATATATATATATAATACAATTAAAATTTCGCACGCAACGGGGGGGGATTCGAACGCATAAACCTAAGCACGCAAGTCGATTATCTTAACCACTACACTATTACACGAGTTGCGAACTGTGAAATAATTCCGAAATGCATTTGTAACTAAGGTGGCGACCTCGGTAACGACTTTTTAATACGCATCCATGCCATCGCGGCACACGACAAAAGTTCTCGCAGTTACCTGATATCCATACAAGTCAGCTGGAACAGTCGCGGAACGCAAACACGCCTTGCTCCAATAAACGCTCAACTGTACGCGACCTGTGAATAAGATGTGCCATCCAAAATTGTGTTATTTATTATAAAACCCCTTCATTGCTAAGTGGGGATATGGAGTAATGTGACTACTGTCACAGAAATGTCAAAAATAAATGTTTTTTAGGTGATGCAATCCATCCATTGCCGATGGCGTCATGAATTCATCCGGTGGTTGGCGCGGATAGGTTGCGTTATTACGACTTTGAGGGCGAGCTAAACAAGCTATTCGGATCGGTAGCATGTACCGATCCTTCTGCAATGTTCACTGCACCACTATTGTAGTCTCGGTTCAGTGGATTTTACATATCTTACCGTATTTCATACTAGGGAATAGAGGTTTATTTTACTAAAGGACTACCGTTAAATTCACCCTAAATTCACTGTGACATTTACGAAATGCTAAGTGCTTTTGACATTTTCACCCCTTCATTAAGAGCAGTTTTTGCTGTTACGGTTACAAGAAACACTTTACATTTCTTGATTAGTAAATATTACATTTCTTTTTTCTGCGTGTACATTTAATTAATAATCAATAGTAATATTTTTAAATTTCAAAACAATTTTAAAGGTTTGTTAATAGTACTTAATTTTCTGACTCTTGTATTTAATTTAGTAATTAGAATTATCTAGAAACTATAGTACCCTATGATATAAACTGATGATACGTCATTGACAATGTCTGTCTTTGTTAAGGTTTCTCTTTCTTTACTTCTCAATTTCTCTTTGTAAAAATGGAGCATAATGTTTGTGATGTCTCCGATTTATTTACAACTAAATTAACTAAATTATTAGTTTTGCAATCTTGAATTTACAATTTTAAACAATTTTTAATAACAATAATATCATGTAAACAAAATCACAACTATAAATGAAGAATTTAAAGGTAAATATTTAATTATAATTTCTTAACCTCAAAAAACTTCTTACTCAAATGTATCAATTAAAACCTAAATTATTCCATATTTATATAGTGAAGAAGAGTAAGAAAGAGAAGCCTATAAAGAAGAATATTAAGATGTTGATGAACTTCGAAATTTAACAAAAATTTTAATATTGTCCTGATGAGGAAAACATCGGTTTTCGAAACGTTAAAAAAAACTTTCTTTGGTCTGAAGTACGTCATAAACTACCTATATATATATTATCATAAATTTATATCACTCAGAAAACAACATCGGTTAAACATCTGCATTAATCTAACTAATATATTGCGGTTGGGCGAAGTCGAAATAGAAGAAAATAATTGTTTAATCGCAGTTTTTGAAAAATCGTAAATGTTATTTTTGTTTCTTAATTTGCACAATATGCCTAATTTTCACATTTTTTCAGATTTTTTCTTGAATTTCTGTATCCATTTTAAATTAATCTCTGTTCAGATTTCTAAAACGATCTTTCCAGATCAAAATTCTAATCCTGTACAATAAGGAATCCGATTTTAAATGAAGTTAGGAAACAATATCTTCTAAAATGCTTTCGAAAAGATCATAGTTGACATAAAGTAATTATTAATTTAATAAATGTCATTATTTATGGCATGTAAGTTAGTTTTAGCAATTACAGTACAAAAGTTAGAATAAATAATGTCAGAATATTGTTTAACAAAAGGAACACACGCACTCCCTCTCTCTTTCCATCTAATAGTTCATGAAAATGATTCACCTGAGTCATATTGAGTCAATTGTTGGTTAATCAGCGTAAGACAAAAGTAACAACTTCACTTCGCTAAAAGGGCGCCTAGAATTTGCGATAAAAATGGGACAGGAGGCATGAATCACATTGCGCAACTTTTCAATCAGTTCAAACTGATTGCATTAATCGAGACGTGCACAGTTGGGAGAATACCATCTGTGTACGTGCACTTTTAAACGAAAAGTCTAATCGTGTTAATTGAGGCGTGCACAGTTGGGTGTCTCCTGAAATGCACTCGGACTTGTAAGTCCAACATATGATCTTATTAAGTGAGATGTATGCAGCTTGGAGGGTACCATCTGCGCATGTGGACTTCAAAGTGGAAAATAATGGTAGTAATCGAGAAGTGCACAGTTGGGAGGGTACCATATGTGCACGTGGACTTGAAGTGAAAAATGATTGTATTAATCGACAGGTGCACAGTTGGGAGGGTAATACCTATGCACGTGGAGTTTTAAGTGAAAAATGATTCTATAAATTGAGAGGTGCACAGTTGGGAAGGTAACATCTGTGCATGTGGGATTTCAAGTTGAAAATCTGATTGCAGTAATTGAGACGTGCACAGTTTGGAGGTTACCATCTATGCACGTATACTTTTAGGTGAAAAAGGATTATATCAATCGAGACGTGCACAGTTGGGATAGTCCCATATGGGCAGGCGGACTTTTATGCGAAAAATGATTGTATCAATCGAGACGTTCATAGTTGGGCAGGTACCATCTGTGCATGTGGATTTTCAAGTTAAAAATCTGATTACAGTAATTAAGACGTGTACAGTTGGAAGGTTACCATCTGTGCACGTGCACGATTGGGAGTCTCCCATCTGTGCACGTGGACTTCTAAGTGAAAAATGTGATCGTATTAATTGAGACGTGCCCAGTTGGGTATCTCCCATCTGTGCACGTGTACAGTTGAGAGTGTCCCAGCTGTGTAGGTGAACTTGTCAGTTACAAATCTGATAGCATTAATTTAGACGTGCATAGTTGGGAGTGTCCAATCTGTGCATGTGCACATTTGAGTCAGTGGCCAACAACGTGCCCAATTGTACCACTGACCCCCGACGTGCACAGCTGGGAGTGTACAATCTGTGCATGTGCACAGTTGGGAGTCTCCTATCTGTGCTCGTGAACCATTGGTAGGGTACCTTCTGTGCACTTGCACGTCCAACCTTCGATGTGCATAGTTGGGAGTCTCCCATCTATGCACGTTAACCATTGCTAGGGTACCACCTGTGCACGCCAAATTTGAGACGGGCACAGATGGCCTGGTGTATAGTTGTGCCTATGGCCAGCAACGTGCACAGTTGTACCAGTGTAACTTTTGTTTAAAGCGAAAAAGGATGAACCGAAAATTTTAAATAACTATTATGGTGGGTGAAAAATAAAAAATTCTGGAATTCGAAATCACTAGATAGCGAAAAAGTAGCGTATTGAGATTCTAAAAAGTATAATTCGGAATCGATAGATATGCAGCTTCGTTACCGGCGCTCGAAAAATATGTTTAAAACAATTTTTTTGTTTGCATAGTTTTTAAATTTTCTTGAGTTTCCATTTTTTTTACATTCCCAATTTTTTTGCGGATTTTAGTCAATCATTTTGCAAGAGATAATTCTTATTCAATTCACCCCTGTCTTCGGAAAAAAATTCCTAAAACCTGAGTAAATAAGAGAAGAATTTTTGTAGGTACGCTCAACTCCCGATTCTGGGTTTATTCAATTTTTCGGTATTATGACTGAACCAAAGAAAAAAACTTTTCTGTCAACGAGTGCAAAATATCTAGTTTTGCAAGAAATTAAAAACGGAGAGTCAAGAAATGCAATCTTAAAGAAATACAAATTTAGTAAACGTTCTTTCCGCAAAATTGTTCAGTACACCGATAGGCCAGGCAACGAAGGGTTTTATAGAGGAAAAAATAGGTAACAGGCTGAATATTAGCAAAACCCCTTCTCCATAGGCTGTTAATGATTATATAAAAACTCTAAATCGATTAAACAATGGCTAAACATTTTATGATAAAAAATAGCGGCTATTGTGTGTTTTTTGCGTTTATTTCGGAAACGGCTCATTTTAATAAAATTAGGGTTTCATAGAAAAATGTGCAACATTTTTTCTCTATAAAAAGGGTTATTTGTCTTTTTCGCATAAAACCAATAGTTTGCTTAGAAAATTGGAAAAACGATTCATTTTTGGTATTTTACGTTTTTACACCTGTGAGGTACAGTTTTCGAGAAAAGAAGTCCTAACTACAGATGCGAGCATGATGAAGGTCTATCTCTCACAGAGTACATGCAGAATTACGATTAGTCAATTACTTCATTTAATATTGTTTATTTTTTTCACTAACTTCAACGTCTTTTTTCATATCATCACTCCCATGCTTAAAGTTCATACTTCGTACACAAATTATTTCATATTTCGACAATGCGCCTGCAAATTTTTATAACGTTCAGAACATAATTTCGAATCGTACAAACGCATTTCATACAACGATATCTGAATGGCCACTCCTGTACAAATGGTGCCCCAACAGTGTACAGCAGTAGAAAATAGTGTTCTCATTTCTTGTACAATTTTACACGATGTATTATTAGACCTATCTATTTGCTTACAATTCAGTCTGAGACCTTTAGATTTTTTACATGTTGTTAATAAGACAATTTGCAATATCTGTACAAAAATCGACATTATTGAGATTTTTTTCCGAATAAAAAAAAAAACTTTTAGGATGCCGAGCTGACCGACTCTACTCTGACATACACTGACGAACTCAACAGAATTGTTATTTTTCCACTTATATATAATTCGGAGAACTTTAGATTTTTTACATGTTGTGAATAAGACAATTTGCAATATCTGTACAAAAATCGACATTATTGAGATTTTTTTCCGAATCAAAAAACAACTTTTAGGATGCCGAGCTGACCGAGTCTACTCTGAAATACACTGACAAACTCAGCAGAATTATATTCGACTTGTTTTATAATTTTTAAATGCAAATTAAAAATATAAATAATTAACCTAAAATTCTGAAATTTAAACAACTAACTTAAATCTATTCCAGCTTTGTTTTTCAAAAAGAACCACGAAGCTAGGTCAAACAGAACGGTCGTTCGTGTTTATTGGTTAATAACTAATTATTATTTATTTATAAAATTGATTTTACTATTTATTTATCTGTTGACTCGAACGACCCTTCTATTTCCATAAGAAAAATCATGTTTAATTAATTTCTAATAGTAAATATAAAAGGTTCTTATTCTAATATTTACGCTAACCAAAACTCGCTATTTCACATTAATTTTATTAATTTCGGTGGATGAAAGTGCACATCCGAATTCACGGCTGCACTTACAGCCCTCGTAAAATTGTTAATCGATTGTCTATCCAGGAGTTTATCTTAATAATTAAATTTTAAACGTTCATGATCATTCCCATAAAATACTGGTCCCGTGTTTGTTTTTCTTTTTTTTTAAATTTCCCCCTTACTTATTTAATTATTTACTTAATATTTATGTCCCCCAAAGTATATATTTTCCATTAATTCCTTTAGTTATTTGTTGTTAAATTATACCCGGATCGTGGTATTTAAAGTGCCGGTTGAGCTCCCCGGTTTTCGACCCGTGCGCCAGAGTGAGAGGGAAGATGGGAGTAGATAGAGAGAACGATAGAATTGAGAGGGTAGAGAGCGCGCATGGGATAGATAGAGAGAGACTCTGGCGCACGTGCCCTGGGCCTGCCGCAATGTTTTCACGGAGGCGAAAACACGGCGGCGGCACGTGGTCGTGAGCTGTTTATGTGACCGGGAAGGTTTTCCGGCACTTACAGGCCAATACATTAGAAAGCGGAAGGTTCCCAATACAATAGAGTGATTCATTGGGATGAGCAAACTCGTCGTTTAAAACTTCCAAGGACAAGCAGTACCGGTCTTATTTTACCTCCCGAGTAATTTCCTAAACGCCTGTAGACCATAAATAATCAGATTATTTTTTCTGGCGATCTTGTCTAAGATTTGCTGGTGCTTTTCCAGATGGCTTTTGAGTAATTCATTTTCTTTTTCAAGAGTTTCGATTTTGTCTGCACCTTCATCAACTCTAGCGATAATATTATCCAGCTGCACCTTGAATACAGTTTTTAATTCATCGCTTATTTCCTCTTTAAGTTCACTCATTTTTGCTGTGAGCAGCTTTTCTATTTCCTGTATACTCGCCATTTTTCGACTTAGCCCGTGATCCGCGACTCGGCCGTTACTATTTCATAAGCACAGCACAGTATCACTCAACGACTTACCTCGAATTATTCGAATCTGACACAGGTATGATGAATTATATTCAAAACACTAGACGAACTATACTGAAGCCTCGAAAAAAGCAAAACAGGGAGTCATTTGCGATTCAGAAGCGGACAAATTTAGACTTTTATCGGGAGCAGTCATCTCCTGCAATGAATATTGGTCTACATTTTCTTGTGGGTGGTGTCGATTCTCAACATGTTCCTAACATTATTATATTTTATATTATTATAATTAGTTACTTTCAGTTCATACATAGGTTTTAATGTATTTAATACACACACGAACGTACACACACACACACACACACACATATATATATATAGAATAGGTTTTTGCATTATGTGGGCGAGGGGATGTTGTATAATGTACAGTGTACACTTTTATACGTGCAGGAAATCTACAACAAGCAGCACTTGCGGGCCTTTTAATGCAGCCAGGTAATTGTCAGGTAGTATCTTGATTTCATTGACAATGGGTAAACTTCAATATCCTGCACTTAGTATACAAGGGCTGTCAGTTTAAATTTGACTTTCGGTGGATGAGCATTCCTTTATTATTCAAAGCGGTACTTTAATATTCGTCTTCTGTGTTTCTTTACAGTGATCAAGTGCTGGTTTGTGTGAAAAACTGGAACTTTGACAAAATTCTTCACGATGCGCGTTATGAAGGTAATTTTTAATGTTTTCTCAAGTATTCTAGGAAATATATTCAGAATTGTTAATGACGTAGATGTGAGCCTAAGATTCCTTACATTTTCAAAGGAATTGGGTTATTAGCTGTGTTTTAAAAGAAATAGGAAAAGCCTTCGTGAAAGAGATCGGTGATTTTCTTTCATTTTTTCGAATGAGTAGATATACTATGCCGGTTCTGGATACAGATTCCTGCACCGAC